>JAWQRO010000321.1:0-43147 GCA_033557835.1 Helochares maculicollis
TATATATATATATATATTTGTGTGTATGTGTGTGTGTGAGTGAATGTATGTATTTGTAAATCATCATGAAATATACAATTTAAGAAAATGGTAATATAAATTTCTCAATGCTTTTTAAAATAAATGATTGCAACTATATTATTATGATTTTACTGTAAGCGTTTATTATTAAATGTGTAGGTTGCTTTTAACTTCCTGCAGGATTCTGGGAGTGAGACGTCGCATTGTAGGAGAATTTAATACTGCTTTAGATATATAAATTCAACATATTTATAATAATTGATATAATATGAAATGTGGGAGTATCAAAATTTATAACATAACTTTCTCGTTGTATTTAAATTGAATAATGCATACTAAGCGAGCTGATATTATAATAAATACATTAATTATGGGCGTGTATTCGTCTAACAAAAAATTTCCCTTAAAAGGCTGGCGAAATTTTATGTGCACGTATAAATTTTAAAAACACATTCTGCAAAGAATTTAATATTTGAAATTTTGAAACATGAATATTAATTAATTCGTTACCTCTTTATCCTCTAGCTATATATGAAATGACGTACATGTAGCAAATTAGCAAGTCTCTGTAGCGTTGCCAAAGGGTATATTATTTTGATCATAATATATTTAAATTAATATTCATGCGTACACATTTTTTCAGCAGCTAATTTCCATGTGCTTGTGAATTTAAAGCGCTTTCACAATTAGTTAATTTATATTTATGATAGGTCTAGTCGATTCACAAAATGTATTATTTAATTATAGTTTATATTAGATATTATTGCTTATTATTAAATAAAGATTTATAGTCGAAAATTAGATCATTGCATGATTTGTTCTTCTTTTGTTATTATTATACTTAGACATTAGAAAACGGTTTGCCTTCTTTATTGCTCGTAAAGTATTTGGGCCACTAAAAAAGGGCGTTGCTCTTAACCTATTTTTTTGTTATGTATCTTTATATTAACGTATGTGAAGTTTCATTTCAATCCATTCTTTGTTTACAAGCCAGCTAGTATTGACGAGTCACAGTATGTTTGACAATGGAAAAATGAAGTGTCGAGCAATGATTGAATTTTTATTTTTGGAAGGTTTAAGAACAAAGGAAATTTATGAATGAATGTTGTATGTAAGAACTCTTCGCCTTTAATTAGTACAGTAGAAAGATATGTACCTGAATTTTAACGTGGTCGTAAAAGCCTTGAAGACAATTCAAGTCATGAGCTTTCAAAAACTGTAAGAACACCAGAAATTGTAGAAAAAGTACAGAATATCGTATGGAAAAACCGTCGGATGACTGAAATAGATTTAGTAGAAGCCCTAGGCATCTCATTGGGCAGTATCAGTAACATTTTGATTAAAGTATAGGGTTTTCGAAAGCTGTGTGCACAATAAGTGGCGCATTCGCTAACAATAGAAAAGAAAACATTCGAACGCAGCTTTCTCAGCAAAATTTAGAGCGTTTTTGAAAGGAGAAAGTGGATTTTGTGGTTCATTACGATAGGTGAGACTTAGGTCTCTCACCGTTATTCTGTATTAAAACAACAAGTTAGAGAGTGGTTTGAACCTGGCTCTTTGAGCCCGAAACGAGTTCGTGTCCAGAAACCGGCCAAAAAGGTGATAGCATCAATTTTTGGGATGCGAAAAGAATTTTGCTTGTGGGTTACTTGCATACTGACACAACAATAAATTTTGAATAAGAGTTGAAGGTAAAAAGGTGAAAAAAGACCCGGCTTGCAAAAGAAAAAATCGTTTTAAAAGCGAAGAACCATTCACACAACTCTATAGCCTCCTGTTTTGATTTATCAGCTTTATCATTTCGAAAACGGTTTAAATGTTGTTAAGAATGACGCGTATGAATGTGTTTCTGTTCAATTGTTAGCGAATGCGGCACGGCTTCTGCACACATATTACTGAAACCCAATACTAAGTATTGCTTATACTGTCCAATGAGATGCTTAGGGCTTCTACTAAATCTCTACGATATCCTGTATTCTTTCTACGATTTCTGGTGGCTTCTGTTTTTGGACGACCATGAGTTGGATTGTCTTTAAAGATTGTACGACCACTTTTAAACTCAGCAACCAATCTTTCTACTGTACTTATTGAAGACGAATAGTTCTTACACACTCTCAACGTTTGTTTATTAATATCCTTTGCTCTTAAACTTTCCAAAAACAAAAAATTAATCAATGCACGATACTTGATTTTTCCATTGTAAAAATATGCTTTGACATACCGATACCAACTGGCTTGTTAACAAAGAATGAATTGATGGGTTGAAATAAAACTTTACATACTTTCAAATGAAAAGTGTACCAACACAACAAAACATTATGCTAATAGGTACGTCCTTTCTTAATAACCTAGTATTTATATAATTATATTTATATATTTAAGTTTCTGTATGATGTCAGGGAGTTAAAGTTTGGAATGAACATTCTTATTTAAAGCTTTAAACATTGTTTGACAAAAATTTTGATAATTTATTGACAATAGGTCGAAACGGTCTGTCTTTTTAATGAAACATTGGAGGTATAGATTTTTTCTTGTGTGACTGGCTTTGGTGTTTTCATTTATTGTTAAATTGCTGTACATTTTTCTATCTTTTCGATAAAATTAAGGTGGTGGCATTTTTTTATATTTATTTGCAGTTGTAACATATTGTTGTTCCTCTGCATATTCTTTTTTATTACATATAGCTGCTAAAGGTCCTTTGTGCGCATTGTAATAGTTATATCAAGAACTCTGTTTCTAATCGTAAGGTTTCTTTGTAGATGTTATAAGAGTTGTTCTTAATTTTACCTGATTTTGTTTCTGCCTAAGTGTTTTGTTCTTTGATATTGGTTTTTGATTTCATTTTAAGATTGCTTGCCGTCGAGATACTTGACTGTTCTATATTTTTAATTTTGATTAGATATTTTTTGTTGGGAAATTAAAATTTGGTGCCTAAGCTTAAGCAATATAAAACATTTTGGGATATACTTATTTTTGTGCATTGAAATATTCTGCTTGTATTTGTTTTAGTATATTATGTTGCTGGGTTAATATATTTCATAAAATATATTAACTTAAACACATTCTTAATACATGAAGTTAATAATATAGTAAATTTACTGTAAAATGTTTAAAAAAACCAACACAAAGCTAGATGTATGTACAATTAGGCTCAAATCATTTACTTGTTCAATAGAAAAACAACCTCACAAATTTCATCACAGAACTCGTCAAACATTTTGACAAAAATATTAAATAAATTGAAAAGATCTTTATTGAAGTATATAGTAGCTTTGTATACAATAAAAAATTAGCTATAACATCTCACAAAAACTAAAAAGGCCTAGTAGTCCAAAATACATCTCGATCTCCTTTATAATTCGAGGGTCATACTTCCATAAAAAAGAATCTAGTTAAATTCAATGTAGAGCCTTCCTTTCATTTGGCAACAAAAGGTCTACCTTTACTAAGAAATACAAAATACAAAACCATTCAAAAAGAAATGTAATAAAAATAATGTCAGATCTGGCAATGGGAAATGCTTGTAATAGTAAAAAAAGATATAGCTGAGTACCCCAAAAATACAAAATACTTATAAAAGTACAGATGAAACTTAAGTGATCATTTCAATAAATAAGTTACTAATAAACAAAATGTTTGCAAATAGTATTAGTAAACTTATGTCAACTCTGATACAGGTTTTCTTTTAGTAAATAGAAGCTAAAACTTTCAGCATATTACTTCTAAATAGAAAACATTTTAAATATCCTTTACAAAAACCATTTTTATGAAAACTAATATGCAGATTATTAATTTGAGTAATAGAGTTAAATAGACTTGGCGTTTGCCAAAACTGCGTCATGAAATTTTAAGTATGTTATAAATTAACTAAACAATTCTACTAAAAACTACTGTCTCTATTAGTTTGGATCATTTAAATTACTCTTATACTTATAAACTTTGATAATCATTTTCTTTTCAAACATTCGAAGTTTATTTTGACAAATAATTTCATGGTCATATTCTTTTACGCAAGTTGTAATATTAATTAGATTATTCAATATGCAACAGTTGGAGCTACATCAAACTATTTCATCTAATGCGTGAAACGGTATTATTAATTGGGATTTGTAATTATTACTAACTGTTAATCCAATAATCTGAGTTTACACAGGGGAGTATATTAAATCACCTGCATCAACCATGAATCAGGTATCAAAATTCAATAGATCTAGTGTTCTCCACGGATCTGCTGTTACATAACATATTATTGAATTAGATATATTTTTCTGTCTAACTTACATAATGGGTAACTTCAAAGTGCTTTTCCAACAGTAAAAACAGATAATTTTTTTTTGATATTTTGTATGAAACAATAAGAACTAGCTAAATTATTTAAACTCTTTGTAATCAGTTAGCTTGCTGCGAAAGGATGAAAATCTTTAATATATTTGTTTGTTTGCGAGGTAAAAGATGTATGATTCATTTTGTTTGTTGTCTCTTTATGTGAAAAAGTTACAAAAATAACCCTTTTTACAAATCGGTTAAAGTAAAAAATAGAAAGATGAATTAAACATTTTTCAATATATCCTTTATGTAGTCTATTTAATGCTACACAGCTTTTTACACTCTAAACATTGGAACTTGATCAATTATTATAAAATAAGATAGCCGTTTTAATACTTAGTATTTATATATAGAAGCCACTACGTTGTAATATTCACAATTTTTTTTCTTATAGCAAATAATATTTGTATTTGTTTTGTAGATAAGAATAATGATTATTAAGCAAACGTAAAATAAATTCGCTTCTATGAACAACTCATAAAATAGAGAATCAGTAGTTGAAAACCGGTAATATGTAAATACTTAAAGTTCTTTGTTATTCTTATTGAATACGTCTATTTGCTGTAATAATTAACTCCACTGTGCTTAGTCTTTTCAATTTATGAAGTATATTTTTAGATCGTTGTTAATTACGCTCCCCTTACTCTTGAAAATATAATGGGTATTTCAAATAAATGAGTCAGAACTTGGTTTCTTGATTATACTGTGGTGCCGACATAATGGCTTCTTATACGAGTTGCTGTTTTGGTTCGTGAATGCATTGTTGGATACGTAATAGGATGAAAGTCTAAAGTAATCGGAATTTAATGTAACAGGCTGAATACTCTACCAAGCTTCATCAAAGTTGGTGCATTATTAATACTCAATCTCTTTAATTGCAGTTTTTGGTATAAAATAAAAACTAAGCCAGGCAGTGAAACATATTCAAAAAGCCACGTTTTCTCTGACGACTAATATCGTTTTTTGAATAATAATAAACCATCAATTAGCGAAATCTCGTATTGTATTTGTTGTTAATGTTTTCGAGAGAAGAAAGTATCTTGTTTATCTTTATCTATAAATATGAAAAAGTTTAAGATAATTCAAAAAATATGTCGTGTTTATTTACAATCATCAATACAGTTAAATAGGACCTAACATATTTTTTCAAAAAAATGTAATCTTGAAATCCCTAAAAAAAGAATTTTGGGTGTTGGAATTCATTGCATGGACTCATTTCCAAGTGGGCTGTAAATTAGAATAAAAGAAACTAAAAAATAAAGCTTATAATCTTCGCTACTAAACAAAACCAAATGTCACATTATGTTATAAGCATGCAGTAACGATATATTTTATTAAATATCATTTGGAAATCGATATAATTCCAAAACAGCAAATCAGAGTAAGATTGCTTTTATTAACAATGATTTCTAATATTGAAATATTAACATTCCAAGAGTTGATTATAGTATGATTAGCGTAGGTTCTCTACCATTATAAACGCATTGGTTTCATTAAGTATTATAGTGATAGTGAGACTGAAATTAATAATTGAAATATTTTACTTGTTTCAATAATTATCTCATTGAATTGTTTGTTACGCCATAATTAACAATGACTCTTGTGATAAAATGAAGTTTCATCTACATCGTTAAATGAGGAAATTGCTCTCCCACAGTACACTCAAAACAATTTTCGCATTATGTTCCAACAATCTTCATAATATCAGTTTCTTTGAGTAAAGTTCCATACTCAAATACACATTCCAGCCATTACTACGAAATTAATCCTTGCAAAGTTTAGGGAAAGTATAGTTCAAAGGCCCCTCTCCCTTTTGTGCAATATTAATGAATGCAGCCCTTGGAGTGATTGTAATACAATTAAATCATTCTCTTTGGATGTTCCATTGTGAAGAGGGTTTCCAGGTGAATCCCTTTGCGCGCTTTTTAATTTAATCTTTTTAATCATAATATCAGAAAGGCGTATTTAAGTATGTTGTTTCGCAAAATATAAATACTTCTTGTGGAAAGATATTTACGTTTATGTTTTCTGCGGACATGAAACTGAAAGAATCTTTATTAATTCAAAAGCAGAGAATATCCCTGGAACGGCTCTTATACCAGTCGGAGTAGTAGTAAATATTGATTAACACAGTTGCTACAACAGGCGTGAAAAGATTTTACGTAATGTGACATGAGAATGAACTATTTGTGTGCGAGAATATTATGTGCTTACGCAAGTATGTACTTAAAATTATGTAACAAACTTGGGAAAATAAACTTAAATATGCTTATAACATGCTTTTGGGGGTATATGTTTTACAGTAAAATAAATTAACCGGAATAAACTTTTAAGGTATATATATATACATAAGATTGATATTCAAGGCAAGATACCAAAGTTAAGGATAAAACCAGAAAGTATATCATGCAGAATAAACGCACACATGGCTATAAAAACATGGCTAGACATCTGTGGAATGGATGTTTTCGGTCGACGAGTTTAAATGCCACAATTTCAGCCCTAAACAACATCAGCAATTTTGTAAATAACCCTTGTAACAAAGACTAAATATATTAAATATAGGCCCCCATTTTGGCTTTGTTTTAGTTTTGGT
The DNA here is from genome assembly GCA_033557835.1 of Helochares maculicollis. Classification (NCBI taxonomy): domain Eukaryota; kingdom Metazoa; phylum Arthropoda; class Insecta; order Coleoptera; family Hydrophilidae; genus Helochares; species Helochares maculicollis. The sequence goes on from JAWQRO010000321.1 coordinate 6,944, forward strand.
CATATACAATAACGAAAGGTTTCCTGGAATGAATTTTAGGCGTTATGTTATGTAAGTTAGTTTAGTATAAAGGTAATTAAATGTGTTTGTCTATTCAATTCGAATTCACTTAATACAAAAGTCTTTAAATTAATGCAACCATGTTTAAATGAATACAAAATGTTTAAATTAAGGCGAAGGTGTAAATTAATGTAGCTGTTTTTAACTAGAAACTCGTTAACAACGTAAAACATATAGAATTTCATAGAAACACTTAAAAGTACTTTTAACTGGCTTAATAAATCATTATAATGCGATAGGAAAAATAGTAGGCATTGGTCGAATTACGGTCTTTTTATTTAAAACTTCCTTCCGTTGACCTAAATTATTTATCGATCTAATAATTAACACTAAAGATTAAATTAGTTCAAGAGAAAACGCAGAAAGTTTGAAACTATCGGGCCATTAAAATTGATTTTTCTTTTATGGTTTGAGAGTAACTGCATAAGCCAAACAGAAATATTACATACGTAACATTGCCTAGAAGCGAATCCCACTCTAACGATTTCCCTATTATATTTTACAGAAGATTTCTAACTAAACGACTATGTTCTGATTTAACATTTTCTCTTGAATGTTAATATTTCTTAGAGTTTCATTATGAAACTTATTAATTGGTTTAAAGTTTAAGTTCACCTAAGAGTTTCAAGACAAAATTAATTTCTAAACTAATTAAGTTTTTTGTTTAATTAACTTAACCGTTGCGTATAATCATGCTTTGTTTACTACCTTTTTAATAAAAATCGATAAATTTATTTAACTGCGGAAAGATTTTTATTGCTTACACTTTTTGCACATATGTACATTTGTATTTTAGATAGTTCAGTATAATCATATTGAATGAGTTCATGTCTACTTTACGTTGACAGTATATTATTGTTTAGTTTTTATTGCGCCTTTTACACAAAAGTTATAAGCTAATTAGATTTTATAATTAATGTAAATACTTTATTAACAATTTTATAACTTTTGTATTGAAATGTGAAATACTATTTTATATATATATATGTATATATATATACATATATTCTTTGAAAACAAAATAGTTTTAAAATTATAAATGGCTACGCTGCTCTAAATAAACTAATAAATGTTTCGTATAATTCTATTTTATGTCTCCAACTGTCGTCCACGAATCAACTACATAAATCCATATATTTTGGAGGAGAGTGAAAGCCTTATAGACTGCTTTAAATAAGGTACGTCAATTTAGTACATCGATGGTATAAGGAAGCAATCATGAAAGATGGGCGAATTCAATAGATGCCTAATAATAAGATCTCGTTATATATAATATTCAAAGCAAATAGCGAGATATACATGTTTGATTAGTAACTGCAGTATAAAGAACCATTCAATATGCTATTATTGCAGTCCACTGATCTGTGTGCACATTGAAATTGAAATGCATTATTAACATTTGATACAAATGCGAGATTTGGATACATTTTAATAATCAATACAGCAAGTTGACAAAAGGGGATATGTAGATATTTGAAATTAAAAATTTAGTCTTGTTTTATAAAAGTAGATATATTTGAAGATGATGTAAAATTGGAAATAAAAGTTTTGAATAATTTTTAATTGCATATTTTTCGATATCTTTGCTAGATTTTAATATGTGTTAGTTAATGCTTGCATTGTCACAATATAAATCAAGCATCAAAGCTGTTTAATCCCATTGCATGCTTAAACTTTTGAAAACAAAAATTACTGATTGAAAATGTATGTGCTAAGATAATTAGCTGAGATGAAAAATCAATACGAACTATTACGCGATATATTGTAGTTTAAAAATAAACTACAGTCAAAAATGTTAATATAGCAATAGACCAACGCTTTTTATTTTAACCAATTTTAAATGAAAGTTTTAGCACTTATTTTATAAATATTCAACACATTTTAAAGTGCAAAGAAAGTCTCAAAATACCCCAAATATAAGCATAAAAATACAATTTAATAATTTAAGTGGCTAACTCATTTGTTTAAGTTAATAGGTACTTTTTAGAGAAAACGAGATAATAAGGTCATAAGGAGATAGTTGACACGAGCCAATTTCTGATGTTTTGATTAATAATTTATAGCTCGAAAAGTTGTGTTGTCTAGTGAAAACTAATAGTTGCTAGATAGATAGAAAAGAATTATGATTCCATTAAAGTATCAAACTTACCTATTGCTAGCGCAAGACTGATTTTTCTTTCAAAATTCCTTTTACATTTCGTTGACATAAAGCAACCTAGTTAAATTATATAATGTTAAAACTGTAAAAGCTATAATTACTACATGGTTCCTTATCCAATAAATTGATCTACCTGCATTTAGTTTCAAAATTATTGTACCTTCGGTATACCCTAAATTTGTGTAGTCTTTTGCGGTACAAAACATGCAGTTTTGGTTGGACTTTATGAAAAGTCCATTTTTATTTCGAATTGTTTTTAAAAGATACATTTTTAAAGAGCTACCATTTTCAAACGTAGTCCCTTCATGTTTCATTAGCGAAAAAAGTATTCAAAATATGGCATAAGCAAAAAATGCAGCATGTTGGCAACTCAGTAATTGCGAATTTCACTCATAGATGGCTTCAGTTCAGTTTTTAGGTTTGCAGACGTAGTACAAATGTAAAACACATTTTGTTATTTGATAGTTGGCAATTTAGCTGTCAATCAGTAAAAAAATTTTTCTGATGGGTTGCGTAGTTTTCGTTTGGCCTTCGTTGAAAAATGGAAAATCAAAAAGAACTTTTTCGTCATATTTTGCTTTTTTATTTCCGCAAAGGAAAAAGCGCAACGCAAGCTTATCAAAAGTTATGTGCTGTTTATGGTGACGAAGCTTTAAAAGAACGGCAGTGCCAATATTGGTTTTCCAAATTTCGTTCTGGTAATTTTTCACTCAAAGATGAAAAATGCTCTGGTCGTCCAGTTGAAGTTGATGGAGTTCTAATCAAAGCAATAATCGATTCGGATCGTCACAGTACAACACGTGAGATTGCAGAGAAGCTTCATGTATCACATACATGTATTGAAAATCACTTAAAACAACTTGACTATGCTCAAAAACTCGATACATTTCTCACAAACTGAAAGAAACGCATTTAACGCAACGCATTAACAGGTGCGATTTGCTAAAGAAACGTAATGAAAATGATCTATTTTTAAAGCGACTGATAATTGGCAATGAAAAATGGGTTGTTTACAACAATATCAAGAGAAAAAGATCGTGGAGCAGACCAGGTGACTTACTCAAACAACATCAAAAGCTGATATTCATCAAAAGAAGATTTTGTTATCCGTTTGGTGAGATTACAAAAGAATTGTCTATTTTGAACTCTTACCACCCAACCTAACGATCAATTCTGATGTCTATATTGAACAACTAATGAAATTAAACAATGCAGTTGAAAAAAAGCGGCCCAAATTGACAAATCGAATAAGTGTTGTATTCCATCATGGCAATGCAAGGTCACATACATTTTGGTCACTCGGCAAAAATTATTGGAGCTTGGTTGAGATGTTTTGCCACATCCACCATATACTCAATAAATTCAATAATGATGATGGTGTCAAATCGTACCTGATTCAGTTTTTTGCTAATAAAAACCAGAACCAGAACGTGGGATTATGATGCTGCCTGAAAGATATCAAAAGGTCAATGATCAAAATGGGCAATACATTACAGAATAAAGTTATTTAGTTTCATGAAAAAATTGTCTTTGATTTTCTAAAAAAAATCCGCAATTACTTAATTGCCAGCCCAATATTATCGATGAGTCTACCATTCTATTTTATATAAAATATTAAGAAAATGCGTTTTAAAATATATTTGAAAATAAAACTAATTTTGATACAGTTTCAATTATTAATAATGTACCTACAATATCCATTTATAATTGACTAGTGATTACCCACAGCTTCGCTTGCATAAACTGTAGGATGTACATGATTTATTATTCACGCTGTACTGATTAATATATGAATACATCTAGAATGCCGCCAAGTTCATCAAATGATTATGTTAATGTTACATTATTGATTCGTAAATTATTATTATTTGCACCAATTTTCATTATGACTTAAGCTTGCCCTTAAAAAAGAATTGCTTTTAAAGTGAATTTTAATATAATTTCTATTTTTGATAAGATAGGGTTAGGACGATAAAATTTCCATACGTATTACTTTTGTCATTTTTATTATTTTTTAAATTTATATATTATCTTTATAGTTTAGCCTGCAAATTCGATAATAGTAGAAGTAAACAAATTTGAATATTTTTAATTCAGCTACTTCCTCATATGATGTTTGATTTATTCGACTATTTCAAATTCACATACTAAGTTGTCCAATAAGTTTTGCTATTCGGTAAGAAAAACACAATTTTATGGTTTGAAATACACCTTACTATTTAATAGCCATTGTTAAAATGCTTTTGGGACATAGTGCATTGTCCTGATGACAACAGATATTTTTCTCCTGCAAACAGGGTCTTTTTCCCCGAATACTTTTCTTCAGCTAGTTTTACCACGTTGAAAGTAAGTTCTGTCGTATTCCAAAAAACTGATGCTAACATCTTATTGGCCGCTTTCTGGACACAAACTCGTTTCGAAGCCGAAGAACCAGGTTTACACCGTTTTTTTGCCACATGTATTGATTCAGGATAATGACGAATTGACGCACAAAATCTACTTTATCTTTTTGACTACGGTCTAAATTTTGCTAAGAAAGTAGCGTTCGAATAGAATTTTGTTCTATTGTTTGCAAATACGGCACCCATAGTGCACGTTGCGTTTTGGCACTTAATACTTCAGTCAAAATATTGCAGTTGAAGCAAACTTTTACACTTCATCTGAGTATATAAGAACCTCCTTCTCTTTTTGAAACCACGAATTAGTGAAGGATAAAAAAATAATGAATCCAGCAGCTCAATACATTTGAAATATCAACTTTATTAAATATAGCAGCAGCAACTCTTTCGTTTCTAGAATCAGCGATTTAAAAAATGCAGATCTATTTTTATTGGATTCTCAAAAACCAGTAAAACACCTTTTTAATTTAGTCGTAATTTTATTATCTCTAGCGACAACAGTAGACGTCTACATTAGACCACCCCATACGTCATTATGAATTCCATAAGTTACTAAATCAGTCATTTATTAAATTATAATAGGATATCGACTATGCTCATATTTTAATATTTTTTTTAGATATGCTTTTCCTTATAAAGTAGTTTGAATACATATCATTGTAACCAGATTTTTAAGTTCGTTGAAATCACAGAATATTATACGTAATCACTATTTTTGTGTTATATATCAGTCTTTTTAAATGAATATGGTTTATTAGTTTAATCGAGTAGCGTAGTTTGTCACAATTTTTAAAAACGTGTTCATGAAGCAATGATATTTGAAATAAATCTTTGAAAACTACATTAAATTTTATAATTTTCAACATTATTCCTCGTTGGATACACAAAATCTATTTAGCTAATTTTTGTTCGCTTTAATCTCATATGCTTTGCCGCATAAACAGCTATTAAATGAATAATGAATAAATGGCTGCATGGAATATTAAATTTAAATAACAAGTTTAATTAACTTTGTTATTAACCATAATCGCGCACCATGTGTTAACGTTTTTGTCTGTTTGGTTCTGTATTTCATTGTTTATTCATAATATTTCAGACCGACGTAAAATAACACTCTCTTATTGAATTGTTCATTTTATAGGAAGCATTAATACAGTTTTATTATACTTTCATGAAATATTCAAAGAATATACTTGATTTTGTTAGTCTCCCATCAATTACGATATTGCAATTCAATTATAAAATAATAAATTCAATGGATGTTTAGGTAAAACCCAATTTGTTTGGAAAAGTATTAAGTAAATATGAATAAACTGTTTTTTGTAGTAATGTTTTGAATAAAAATATTAATAAATTAGTATTTATTTACGGCAAAAATATTTTGATAAAGCAAAACTGGCTATTATCGTTTATTTTTCATTTTTCAATAATGCACTACGGTTAATAATATTATTTAGTGATTTCTAAACTAAAAATCTATTTTTTTAAATAAAAATATGTTCTCAATCAAAATATCATTTGCTCTCTTTATTATATTTAGAAAAGTTTCCTATTGAATTGCCCAAACTGCTGGACAATAAAATACAAATATTTAAACGGGTCCCGCATGTCCTTGCCGAATGGAATTGTTAAAACATAACAGTTTATTTGTGCAAGAGATTTTGTAGGACTAAATCCTTTGTAGCCGAGAAGAGAAGATTAAAGTGTTTTATTTTTATTGGATTTGAAGCTCTCAATGTTAGCAAAATAAAATTACATTTCAATCGTAAATAAAGTAAATCACGGTGAATTTTTGCAATGGTAACACAACAAAATCATGTTCAAGTTAACGTGAAGCGTAGCTTATTTAAGTACTTCATACAACATGCTATTCTTTTGTTACAAAATTAAATAACATTTTAAGCTTATAAAAACCGAATTGATTTGATAAAAAAGGCTTGTCTGTCACTATTTCAAATCAGGGAATTTTACAAGTAAGATAATTAAATTGATGCGCTTAAAATATAACTTCAGGGAGAATGAATTAGATATATATTTAATTTTTTTTACTTATGGTTTGGTATATTAGTTGAGTTGACTGTAATGACAGAATAATTTTCCTGAATATTTTATATTACTAATGGCTTTTAGCTAACTACTGGTATGGTAGTTGGATTTAAAAGCTATAAAAGCGTAGGATATTAACGTGTATTTTCGATTTTGTTTCAGATAATATCGCAAATGCAGCTCGTATGGAGTAAATCACCCAATGCAATGTTTCAAATACACTGAAAAACTAAAAGAAAAATGTGTTAATGTAAAAATAAGTGAAGTTACATTTGCTGTGAACCTTTTGTATAGTGGAAGTGAAATATTTGTTGAAAAATTATTGTGATAGACATGATATATGCGACATGAGATCAATTGCACCAACTTCACTATGGATAAAAATATTACTTGCCAGTTTGCTGTTTTCACTAGGTATGTATTAATAAAGACAGGTTTTAACATTTTAGAAACATTTCCCATTTAACATTTTTCGGTACAATTTAAAATAATTAATACTATTTACACTTTTAAGGTACACATACTCCGTATTTGCAAAATACAATCATAATTACTTTCCTTTTTACAACATATTTGCTGTGCCAATGTTTTATTGGAGGTTTTGCATTGAAAATCAATAATTATGTTTACTGTAAGCTAGTAGAAATTTTAATCCTTTTAAGGATACAATCAATTATGATTTGTACGAGATATATTTTTTTCACGTCATTTTGTGTAATTACGAAGTTAATTTGTGCTTAATACAAAGGTTTATACCGTACAAAAGAAGAAAAGCTCTGCATACATCAACCTAAATTGATCGAAACAGCATACAATTTGATTAAAAGACCATTGAATTTTTATTTCATTCGGATAAAAGTTTCATTTTCAAATAAATATATTTTAGTCACGATATTGATATCTATATTTATTATATATCGTATCGAAGACAGACACAACACCAAGGCTCAATACCATTGTAAATGGCAGGTACAAGCAATCAATTACTGGAGGCATCTCGGTATGTGCAGGAAAAAATATCCCTTTCCTCTTGGAGAAAGTCCAAGCGAAACCTCCGACACAATGTGGAAATTGATAACACGACAAAATGCGTGGAAACTAATGGATTCGTTATACTGCTGGATATATGTATTCACAATAAGAAAAAAAAATTAAATCTGATGCACCAAGCCATCAGTGATCAGTAGAATATATTTTTTGTTTGATCGAAAAGTAATGGAAAAGTATTTTTAAATCTGGGATTTAGTTTTCAAAAGCTCTTTTGAATAAAGAAAAAATTATCAATACTGTGGAAATTTAACACACTATCTTTACAATTAAGTATTAGTGTTCTTAATTCGGAACATCAAAATAAAATTCGTAGTTTTTACAGAAGCCGTCCACTCACATAAATGCTTGAATTATAAAATATGTTCTTAAAATCATTATCATATAATTTCATTTCAACTAATACTTTGTTTTTATTTATTTATATGTGTTACAGTGTCTTAGTTGACACTCTTTTACTACATAAAATAAAAGGTTGTGGAAAATTAAATTAATGGTTTTCAGGGTAGTTTTCTTAAAACTATTAAATTCGAGCTACAAGACAAAGTAGAAAATGATGTTTATAATACTAAACTATGTAATAAATTGTCCTGTTATCGCTTTATTTGATTTTCTATATTCCATAATGTCATCGAATCTTTATTTTTATGTGAGTTTACGAAGATACAATGAGAATATGCAATTAGAACTTCTCCAAAATCACTAACATTTAACATAACAAAGTCTACTTTGTTGTTTGATTAAGACATAATTTTAATTACTTAACTATGAAATTTATTTTTAGATGTTCGGAACTATGTATTTGTATATTTAGTAGTTGATTTTCCGTTAGTAAAATTTTATTTAAACATGGTGAAATATTCTCGCAAAAATTTTATTTTATATGCAAAATGTGAGAGCATTAGAAGCGTGCTACCCTCTTTTAATTTCTCGAAAACGAGGGTGTCACCCTTAGTTTCTATAGGGTCAAAATGCGTGGGGAATAAAATTTTCTAGAAAATTACTGCATTCTACGTACCTGAAAATTAATTAAATCGCTCTGAATATATTTTGAATAAAATATTTAAATTTATTTATTGCATGTTTTAAATATTTATTTGTACTTTAAAGATGGTCCAGCATATAGAACTATTAGGCGCAGATATTTATCAAATTATTATTTACGTAATAGAGCAATAATCGAAGCACTAATAACGATAAACTAAAGCAGATATTAAACTAAAGCGGACTAATGCTGCATTTTGTACAAGAAATAGTTGTATTTTAGATTAAGCATTTAAAATTTATGTTTCTAGTTCAATGTGTTTTTGCACGTACACATAATTTTAGTTGTCGTGGTAAAACACAACATTCTATACAAATCACAACGAGTGTTGTATTCTACAGACATATTTCGATAGTTATAGCACTGCTATTCAACAATAAAATATGGTGGAAATAACTATGTCTGCTTGTATTTACGTTTTCCAGAGGTTCATATATGTATTGAGAATTTGAAACATAGACGCTGCAAATTGTGACACTTTGTTAATTATAATAAATTCGGACTTGACATGAACGTATCTCTAAAAAACGATATGCTGCATACCAATAAATAATGTCTAAATTACCATAGCGCTATAGATATTTGTATGGTAGAAGAGCGGAAATATTCCAAGGCACGATGTACCCGTTTTGCGGGTCGGATATGTAAACATATACTACAATAATAGGTGTTTCCTTCTCCCTGCTCTTAATAGAAATATTTCATTGCAGGAGAATAAATGACAGAGGACAATAAATAGTGTTAATTGTTGGAAACCTTAATATTAAGATGAATTTTATTTGTTTTTTGTTGGAATTAAAGAATGAGTACAACATAAGCGAATTCATATAACTACACAAATTATTTATTGTATCATATTTTAAGTAAGTAACATGACCCATAGCGCAAATTAATACTTCAATAAACTTTGCTTTTTATTCATTCAATATGTAAGGAAAGATGATCACTATTCTGGCAAGAGTGAAACAGAACGGAATATCAAGACTGGGATAAGGAAAATGAGAAATTATATTAAATAAAAAATAATAATAAGGGCATTGTGAAAATTATCCAGATAAATGAAAAGTTGAGACTGATAAACCATCATACAGTATTGGAAAATATATAGTACATAAATGAATAATTGAGTTAAAAAAGCAAAAGTCAAATAAAACACTCACTATAAAGCTAAGTAAAAAACAGTATAGAATCATAGAAATGATGTTAATGTTAAGAAAATCAAAATTGTACTATTAATCTAAGGCGATGGAGAGAAAATAAAAATATGAAGATAATCTATTTAAGGATAGAGAAAATAAAAAGGAACTAAGCAGATCTGAGATAGATGGAAGCTACAAAATATGATAAATTAAAAAAGTGTCAAAAAATAAGTTGTTAAAATGAATAATTTTAATTTAAAGAATATTCATTTTGTTGTTTATTCTTTACTATATTAGGCCAAATGTAATGATACTAAGCGATCATTTGCTACCTGGGCAAAATCATTGTAGACATTTTTTCACTTAAAAATTATTAATTTGAAATCCAAGTACGAATACCGTGAATTATTTTATAGACACTTCTACTAAAAACTGACAAAGTAGAAATTAATCATAATTTTGTTTGGTGATGGACTATCTTAGCATTTCTACGAAATGTTTATCGAAGAAAGATGTTTTTATCTGGATCTCTATAACAAATATTTCCTAACTTATCACCTAATATGGAATTTACAATATAAGGATGGGCTTAGTTTTCTGAATGAAGTTTAATTGTTGATATAATTGACTTAAAAAGTAAAAAAACGTAGATGTAATTGTATAATTATCCAAAATTTGTATGTAAAATTTAATATTGACATTAAATACAATATCTAAACATTCTTGTCTCGAAGATAACAAGATATGAAACTGCTGAATAACGAAATTGAAGCGGCAAAAATTTTATATGATGGAGCAGAAAATATTTGCTCCCCAAGAAATCGAATTATCGAGATAACGGTGAACTTAGTGCATATATGAGGGTGCTTATATTGTAAAAAAGGAATATTAAATCAAGATAAAATGTAAGCACTAAAGGTAGCAGATTGTTAGCTAGAAGTAAGAGTGAGAAGCTATAAAAATCTAGTTAACAAAGTAGGAACATCCGCATGAACGAACGAATGAGGGTAAATAAAGAAGGATACTGAACAAAACGACAGCAGTCATATTTCTATACGACAAAATGTTTTAAGGAGATCCATATTAAAATGAACACTTTGGTATCTATTTTATTTAACAGGCAAAATAGACGTTCATTAAAAAAATCGTTGATTTTTATGTTTTGGCAATTGCATCATATACTTAATAAGCAATAATTTGGCAGAAATGATAAAATAGAAACAAGCCCCGACGAAAGTTTGATAAAATAAGTGCAATCAATCGTCCAACCGTTCTGAACAATCAAAGTGTCAACTAAAATATCAGTTAACAAGTTATAACCGTAACGAAACGACCTTTATGTGCGTAATTTGACTATGTTCTATGTAGTGTGTTCCTTTAAATGCTAAATTTAGTATTATATTAAATTAAATTGTCTTTGTAAATAGATTCGTCCTTAATATTCTATGTTTCTCTTAAGCTATCAATTAAAATGTGCCCTAAATTATAAGAAATACAAGAAAGGCAGACTAATGATTATTAATACCAGCAGAAATAATTCGATTATTTGCAAACGTTGCCAAAATAGACCAAACAATGAGTAGTAATAATTAATTACCGACTATCTTCCCGAAGTATGGTAAAAATATAAACCAACTGGCTTTTAAAATCAATATAAATACCAAAACCTCACAATAACGCACTTAAATATCATTTTAGAAGTACTTTTTGGTATATCCACTAACAGTTATTGTTTGTGAATTAATGGTGGTGTTTTTTTAAATAAGCCGTTACTTTGTTATATAAAATATAAAAATGCCATTTCTTTTTAAGGTATTTAAAACCAACAAAAACTTTTCCAAACGTAAAATTATACATTGCGAAAAACTTTGTGCCATATCAGCGCCATCTTATCGCCCAACGGCTGAATAAAGCTCATAACGTAATAAATTCCTATAGCGTAATTTCATACATCTGCTGATAATTGGTAGGGTTTCAATCCAATTATACGCAATATTGAACTAAAACAATTTGTCCACAACAACCGACAGTGTCTGAAAGTGATTGTAGCAAAGATAATTAGCAACTATGTTAGGTTACACTGTAGACAATATGAAAATTATTCAACTCGGATCCAAAAAATCAGCAACAGTGCAAAATTTAAATTAAAATAAATGCAATATTGACTATAGGCTGAGTTTTGGAGAAATTTAATTCATGTTTAAGAATGGATTTTGTAAAGCTACTACGCACACATGTTTTGCTATACTTTAAAAGGCATATAAATGATTGCCAATCTGTTTTTTATAAACTGGAACATTTTAAATCAAACAAATTCTATATTGTAGCACACTTTTAAAAAAGCTTGCAAGAGTTTATTAAACTACTTATCATTAAATGCGATAGTATATTCAATTTAACTTGACTACATATCTTTAAATTAACATATTGCGAAGTGTGGAAACGTTATCATTGTCATATCATAAAATATGAAATTTGTGAGAATGGTGATAGATCAAATCTAGTTTGCTTTATTGCTTGTGTTATTAATTAAACTTAAAAAAGTATATGGTTTGAAATAAGTGACCATTATCGTATCATTAAAAATTTATTTATCACGTCGAAATTTTGCAAACTAATTTGTGGTCAGCGTACAATATATTTAATTGTATTTTATTTATTTATAAAATATAAATACTGTTGTTGTATTTGCCTTTGTTTGGATTAGTTCTATAAATATTATTTTTGTTCATTTTGAAATTACTTGGTTCAGGTACTTTAACAAGGTTTTCATTATAGTGCGACAAAGAAGCACTTACAAATGGATATGATATTATTACATTCTTGTTTGTTTAGGTGTCTAATGTAGCTTGCAACAATACAACTATCTAATCAAAATGGTTTAATTATGACTTAGTCGATTTAATGAGATAATTGTTTATATGTGAGTCCGAATCTATTTTCATTACATTCTTTTATATTTAAACATTTATTCATCGCTGCCTGGGGTTCACACCTATAGTTTCATGTAATATATAGTGTAACTTAAAATATCTGCTATTAGTTAAATTAAAACTCTTTATAAAAATGAACGGCTTAAAAAGTGACAAGGCACAATGTTTTGTATAATTGAATGAAAATTGTCCTCTCTTCCAAGATATTCAGAGCTGCCAATATTATTATTTAATCTGCAGTTATTTAAACTAATCTGCTATGTATGCAAATCACGGAAATGGCTTTCAGTTGTTCAAATCATCATATAAGAAATTAATTTAGTATATAAGTCTGCTGCTATTTTAATTAAGAGTCTATATTTGATTTTTCATGTTTAGTCCAACAATAGCAACAATAAATATATCTCAAGAACTAGATCAAGAAATTAGCTAAGCGTGTTTTAATTTTACTGTTTTTAGGGACAAATTGCAAAGTATATCAAGATTTTGCAAATATTATCGACCGTTGGCTATTTGCAATTCAAACGTGTAATTACTTATCGGAATCAAAAAGGAAATCACTTGAACGCACGTAATATACTCTGTAAATTCAGTACATACATTTTAAGTGAATTAGGTGTTACACATATTACTATAGTGCTCAAAATTGAACTTGTCAAGGCTCAATGACTGTTCCAATGTTAACGGGAAACTGTTTGTTAGCACGCACGAAGTCAACTTTGCATGCTAAAATCTATTATCATCTGAGACCCTCTTGCTGGGCTAATGGAAAAAACTTGTACGCCGCTCGCACATATTCAAATATACTCTATAGATTTTCAAATCTGGATATTGTGAACTTTTAAAAAATATCAACTGGCTCAGGTCATAATACCTCGTCCATCAAAGTCTCACAGAAAATTGATTAGATTTTTTCAAGAGCCTAAGGGATTTCTCCCATGTGTTCGAGAATAAACTTGACAAATTTAGTTTTCGTGAAAATATGCAGCAGTCTACACTTTAGTTTTCGTTTCTTATTGGCCAATTTCTCACCATAAACGCATATTTGTGAAAAGTATTTTTCGCTTTTATGTTTTAAATTCATATTATGCACATAGTTTAATGATCTCTAAACTAAATATTTATAATTTGCATTTTACAAGTATTTGGTTTATTTACATATTGATTACTCGAACCTAAATCGATTATTTGCTCAGATGTGGCCAAATAATTTTCTTAAATTGAAATTTACTTTACTTTAAAAATAAATACTTGGTTTTTAAACTATAAATAATAAAAAATGTCTCCACTCAATATTTCCGTATAAATATAGGCTAAGCATAAATATATCACAAAAAATTGCACAATTAGTTTGTCAATAAAAAATGAATGTTTCGGAATTAAAAATCAACAATTCTGAAAATTGAGACCTTAATACTTAAAGTAGTAAGATTAAAACTTCAACGTTTTAGTTTAAAATACTTGTGCACGTTATCTATACTATTTTACAGAAGTTTATTGTAACTGTTGGATTTTATGAATAGATTAATTATATTTTTAAACGTGTATCTGTTATCAGTTTCTTCTTCTTTAAAGTCTAATCTATCGAAAATAATTTGATCTTTTACATTGCTTAAAAATTGTAACAACAAATGGTCAGTGTTTCAATCTCTAATGTGTGTCATAACAGAGAGACAAATTAAAAACTAAAACCGTATGTTAAATTTTATAATTCCACCTCAAACTTTATATACATTATGGTATCTACATCTATAATTATATAAAGGATTCAAGGGCCCTCAACACGTAGAAAATTTTAGATCGAGTATTTTCACGATTTGAACATCTTCTCTTTACTAAATTCTATTGGAGATAGCTGCTATTACAATATTTGAAAGGTTTTCTTATACTTATATACTATCGATAATGGCGACCATTATTTTTTATTTCTGTAGCTTTTATTTTCGTCACTTATAGTATACGTTATATTTTATGCTGATTATAAAATTCCAAGTTAGAACGTTCTCATTTGCGAGTTAGCCCTCACAAGTGCAAAAGTTTATAGAAATATAAAACTTATCTATTGCAGTTTACCTTTAGGATAATTTCAGTAGATTGTAAATAAGAGTCATTAGAATCAAAAATATTTTATAGATTAAACCTAAACGCAAAAATATTCTTGAAAAATTCTTGAACAATTTTTAATTTCTTGCATTAATTATAAATACTTAATAAACGACACAATGTATAGTAATATTAAAAACTTTAAGCACAGCTTTATTATGAAAATCATGAGACTAAAAATTAAATTGCATAATTAATGAACATTAAATAACATTTTGCGTACGGAATACATATGTTCTGTAAAGTAGGACATTAAATGACCTTTATATTTAATAGACAAACTCAAATGTAGCACCTTTGGCGCTCTGGTGTTGACGGCGGTAATAAGAAAATACTCACTGGGGAGAGCTAAATTTAATTTGCAATACACTTAACTCCCAACCTTATTCATTTATAATGAAACATTACAGGTACATTGACCACAAAAATTATGTTTTTTACGTTTTACACCAGGCGGCTGCGGTGGCGGTTCTTTATTATTCGTTGCAGAGTATTTTTAATTGCTAAATTGAATTTTAATTAAAACTAGGTATTTTATAGTGCAGCTGAAATGCAATTTCATTTAAAAATTACTTTAATGTTCCATCTAGTTTTATTTAAATTTTGTTACGAATAAACAAATTAAAATGAAATATTTTATGTAATTGATATTCTCTGGCTTCAATTTGTACGCTAATGTTTTATTGCGATTTTTATGGAAAGTTTGATGTAATGAATCGATTTTAGAAAATTATAAAGCGACCTAATTTAAACCATAACTTTGCAAAAGGATTTTACATAATATTGTTTCCAGCGCCCTAAAATATTAAAAGTTTTTCTGAAGTTTGTTGTCAAGATAATTTTACTTTAGCTTTTCGCATAAGCTTTTAAAAGATAATAACTTATTTTCAATTCAATTTGCATAGATAATTTTTTTAATTAGACTCTCTTGATACAGAATTGTTAATAGCTCCGTGAAAATTGGAAAATTAATTCTAAAGCTAATCGATTGGCCGTTTAAGCTTTTCCGCTTCCTTTTAGGTTTCACGTTTTAAGGCATTGTTTTCATTAGAGACGATATTTATTCCGTAATTAAATAACTTTAAAAACACTTAATGAATAAATAACAAAACTACAGCAATAAAAATTTAATTTTGTAAGGAATTACGCCTTTCGGATTCACTGACATGTAAATTTAATTCTGAGCTCGTGCGATTGATTCTTTTTGAAACGAGAACCGATCTTAAGGAAGATTGTGTCGCCTGTGCATTAAATTTAATTTTGTACATCGGTAATTAAGATTTAGGAAGGGCCGCCAAATTAGGTATAATACCATTAACTTCAAGTTCACTGAAGATCGTAAACTCCAGGGGTTGTAAATTTAATTACATGTATTACATGTACGTACGCATTAGATATAATGTATTGTGAAATGAAACGCAAAAGGAATTAAAAAACCATACACTAAAAGTACGGAATAATGTGCATACTGGAAAATATATCCTAAAGCATTTTATAAAAGTAATTTCATGGAAGGTAATGAGTTTCGTATTTCATTATATTTAAGCTGACAGAGATAAGTTAAAGTAAAAGTTTAAAGATGAAATCGTCGTTATTATTCCCTATAAATATTAATAGGAAACCGATGTAGTATAAATTGAAACCTTCTATTTAAGTTGGGGGTAAATAATGGAGCGAAATTAAACATAAAGTTTATTTAAGTTTAAGTATCTCGGGTATACTTGGTGAAATATATTTTGGTGAACTTGCACCTATGGGAATTGGAAGTAAGTACTTGCAGCTTGAAGTCGTTTCAGTTTACTAACTTCATTTCCTTTTAATTATGTTTATAAATTAAGAGGGTGTGCTTAATATTTCATTAAATTTATGAAGTAACATGAAGAAGAATTTGGGTATTCAAATGCGGTTATTATTTACTTATGAAAGGATACAGTAAATTATGGTCCGGAGGGGAATATAATTCTTTTCGTTTACACCATTCCGAATTTAATTAAGTAGTATTAAAAATATCACCCATTTATATTTGCAAAAATAAACTTATTTCTGTAATTTCTTGGCTTTTTGTTGCTCTTAAACTTCATACAAAAGTCCACATCGAATGGACAATTTCAATGAAAAGAATAATTAATGATATTTGTAAGCAGGAGCGTTAGCTTAGAATTAATATCGTTTTAATTTAAATTTTGAAACTAAACATAGCAGTTTCCCCGAGACAACAAAAATCAAAATTCGTTTGAAATCATGTTCAATTAGGAAAATCTCTACAATCTGAAAGACGAAAGGCTTTTCTGAATGTTTTATTCTTTTTGCGGACACAATACCTTACTTGTACTTTGTTGCATGATCTCATTTCTTTCGTCGGAGAGAGATTTTCTTTGTGGAAAATGTTCTTTTTAAACATGCTTGGATTTCCAAATAAAACCCTGGATGCTACTATTAAGGTCAGAGTTATTTCCCAAGAAGAAAATTTGACGGGCTGATTTAAAAATTCAAGGCAGTCACTGGAGATCAAATTTAATTCACACCCGGAAAAGAAAAACTACACTCCTCTCTTCCTGCTGATTTGATAAGTCTTAATTCCAGTTTTCTTTATTTGCCGCAGTTCTGAGGAGATTTCTTTGTCGCGATAATACAAAGAGTTTTATTTTTCAGCATGAGTTATGTCTAATTCACTTTCATAAATATGTAAAATTTGTGTTATTGTGTGCTGTTGTAAATATGGTTTACGTAGAGCCAATTTGTCGAAAATTCAGTTAGAAAACTCATAGCGCCAGGACATTTTTAAAGTATTAAAACTACAACTAAGGGTTTTTTACATAGTTTAAGTAGTTTTAAAATAGACAATAAATAATACACATTCATATTTACAATTACAGATCAATTTAATTCCAACAGTAATTGCACAACAATTTTGAACCATTATTTCTGCTACTGAGAATTCAGAGCTATCATCAGTAATTTATTTTATTCATTTTTTCATATAAGGAATTTATTAAAAAAATGTTAGTTCTTGTTGCTATCTTAATTGAAAACTTGTATGAGAAATTTAAGTTTATTTACAATATAAATGTACAACAGCTAAGAATACCCTTTAAAATTTTCCCTTCAAATGCATCGTTACTTACATTAAATTTTTCAGGTGTTCTTTCAATATTTTAGCTCACTTACATAAATGCTAACATGAATTTATTCTTCTATTACATTAATGCACTCATTGCATTTTCTTTGCAAAAAATATTAAAGATATACATATTAATTTCGAACAATTTTTAATCAATATTTACTGGGCATATTTGACGTTTATATAAGATTCTTTACGGTTATTTAAAGAGCAGCTTATTCGTTGTAGAAAGCGCCTGATCTTACATTAGGTTATTAGGTTTCATTTCCTCAAACTTTGTGTATTGATTAAACACGATACATTTCAACTTACCCAATCCAAAGAAAATTGCTAAGAAACCTGGAAGTACAAGTTTCTAAAGATATATTGAAAGCTAAAAATTTTAAAAGTTTAGATTAAGGACACAGTGTTTGAAATATTAACCACAATTTACTATGAAATAATTTCTATGAAATGCAGTAAAACATGTAGGCGCTATTGGAAGTGTATTGGATTGCACTCACTCAGAAATCTGAAAGTTAGAGCCCTTAAAAAAATCATGATATTAGTTTTGTTACTGCCTTATACATCTCTTTTTATTAAGTATTTTTATTTCCACATCGTATTTAATTAACCCCCTGCTATTTCGTACTTTCCTATTACAAAAATTGGTAATTGGATACATCATATACATAAAAAGGAGAATATATCTTTTCAGGAACTAACAATCTACGTTGCCGCTCCTCAGTTCTTTTATATACTGGAGTAATCGATCATTGTCAGTTCGAGAAACCTTGTCCAATTAAACTGTAATATAGAAAATTTACTCTTCGAATCGCTCATAAACTTGGTGAAAAGAGCTTCTTGGCAAGAAGTTTTTTCTAATCGCATATTCACTTTCGTAAGAAAAATGTAACCAAGTTAAAACTATTCCGTCATGTGCAAATTATGCTGAAAGCATTGTAAAACGGTACCTAATAAGAAAAATTAATCACTAATTGCATAATCAAATTTTGATGTGTTTCCTTAGCTCTTCAAAAGTTAAGAGAATGTTAATTCAGCTCATTTTATAAGTATTTAAAGTAGTAGTTTTCTTTTTCAATAAATCTGCTTTGCATTCTCTTGTTCAACTTACCGCTAACTAAAGTCTTTCAATTCAACTCCGAAATCTTTTTGCTTGTAAATTTGACCTCGCTATACTGGTTAAACACCCAAATATTATGCTTTTGGCTTCCAGAAGTTAGTGACCCGTAAAGTAGGAAGATAACCAACAAAAACAAGTATGTATCGATTTCCCAGTAAAACCGTTAGTTAAACTATTACTTCGTTTCTCATCTTTTAAAACGCATCCTTTTCCAGGCAATTAGCTTAACCTTTTGCAATTATATTTCGTGTAGGTAATGATCAGTTAACAAATAATCTCGCCTTTTATAAGTTTTAATAGAAATAATAAGTTCTCTCACATTTGAGCTAGTAGAAAATTTTAGCTTAAGAAATATATTCAGTAAAAATTAAGGTAAGAACCTTAATGCTTTTAATGATTTTTTATCTAACTGTCGTGATTATCATTTACTTTAATGGATTAGTTATCCTCCATGAATCAAGTGAAACTCAATTAGCAATTAAAAGAGTGCATTTAATAGAAGCTGTATTAATTAAAAAATTGCTTCTCACTGCTTCGTTCTGTCCATGCCTCGTGTTTTAATTTTCTTCACTAACACAATTATTAGGAAACGTTGCAATTAAACACAAGATTTATAAAGTGACAAAATGTCTTTGAATTTCCACGTTTGAATTTTGTCACATAAAAATTGGAGCATCTTGATAAGGAACGTAAACAGAGAAATGATAAACGTTCCCTCGTAATTAGATGTGTTAAATGAAATACACTTTGAAGCATTTTATTACTTGTTTCTGTCCCTAAATACATTCCCTGTTTTCGTGTTTTACGTCCATGCTGTGCCCTATTTGTGGAGGGAATGTGATTACTTGCACGCAGCTCGAGTTTAATGCTAAACATAAAACATATTCCTGTGGCAATTAATTCAAACAAATTATAAATTATTGCGCTAGTTTTGTCCCGTTTAACTCCGTTGTAAATCGTAATATTTCATGTGGAATTTTTATCTCATTAAATGTGATATTTATTTATAACTGGGGGTATATGCTTTATGACATATACCTGAATAATTACTTGGTATTTATTTTTCCTTTGCAAATATACTGTGACTTTTATTTATATTTAGTAACATTATATATGAAAGCTTAGCAATATACGTTCATAAAAGTAATGGATTGGATAAGCGGAAATACATGTTTGGAGTCAATGTGGAAACAGATGTGATAATTGCAAATACTATATATAGTTCTGCTTAAAATAAAGGTTCTGTTTTCTTCTGTTTCTTCTTTGCTTTATTTTTGGCTCTAATCCTTTTTGAATGATGTAGTTAACCTCGCTGAACTATTGATCTTAAAACATGATTCAAATAGCCGTAAAGTGCACATGGATAAAGTGAATAGTCAAAAATCTTCATTTTTTCAGTTTTTTAATTCTTTAAGCATTTCTGATATTCCAGTTTCTTGTAATTCAGAGGGATGGTTATAGTCTCTATTGCAAAATCACCAATTTTACTATACCTGGTTTATCATTGTTTTCATAAGGAATTTAGAGAAGTAGGATCTTCTTGTTATCTGTTTTGAAGAGATTCTGCCGACTTTATTTAATTTACAATGATTCTTTTCAACCCAACGATTTTTCTTTTGCTCATACTTTTATTTTGCTGACCTTTGTGAGTTTGCACTTTTAGCGATCAAGCAATTATAAAGCATATAGAAATATGTCTTTGTCCTGCAAATACGTTTTGTAGAAACTTTTTTGTGTTCTTTGCTACTGTGGCAATTTATTCGTGTAAGAAATTTTCGAGCTGCCACTAAAAATCCAGTGGAGGAAATAAGAATGACAAATGTCAATCAGAATTTATTTGTTACATGAAGCAGTACATTTCTACGCATTATTTGATTAAATTATTTTGTGTCTTTAAAAAATGCTTATATATCTATTGTTGTAATGTCCACTTTCAAAGCTGCTGAAAGTCTGACAATTAACTTAAATATACTTGTTGTTTATAAATGTCATATCTTTATTAACTCAATATATTACATAATAAAGTCTACTACTAGCAGTTGAAAAGCTATTATTCTTCTGTACAATTCATTAATTTGTCAAATTATAGTAAATGGAAATATAAAGCAGATTTTTTATTATTAAACGAATGTCCTATTTTTCAAAATTTGAGACCTGAAACTAAATATGAAAATAATTTGATAATGCACGAAATCTCTTCGGGATGCAATTTTGCTATGGTATAAAAATATGTCCTATACATAGATCAGATATTTCAATAAAATTCCATTTTTATATTACAATATATGTACATATACGTACGAAGGGTGTCTTGATCAATTGACTGACGAAGTGATCGATTGGTTGACTGATCCAAACTTTTGATCTACAAAAAGTAAAATTTCTTGGATTCCTTGCCTTAAAAACTCTGTTGTTAAGAGGAAAGTGTCTTAATGGACTGACACACCAACGTTAAGAGCATATCACTAAATCAAGAACAGCGAAATTTCTTGGAAATATTTTCCTTAATATGTAGGCTGCGAATAAGCAAAAAACGCTACAAGATTGAAAATTTTATTGGAACACTCTTCGTTCGAAATAAAAAGCTCGTATATTACTTAAGCTTGCGAATATTGAAACGTAAGATTAAAATTTGATCCATTCTAAGACATTTATGTCTCTAAAACCGTTGATGATAACAACCCATCTAGTATTTTTGATTATATCAAAACAATAATAATTAAAATTACAAATGCACTCCGAAGTGTAATCTTATCAGAACTAATAATATTGTTATTACAAATTTCAAGCAAATTTAAAAATTCAAGCAAGCTAAACTAAGGCTATGTGCTAGTATGTATATTTTATCACCATATTTCACCACTTTAACCCATATTGCAGAGCATAATCTTAATTTTCTGCGATGTTACACAAATATACTGTTTGGTATCTTAGGTCTTAGATTTATAGAAATGCTGACACGGCAAAGTTTTAAGAAAATTGACCAGATAGCTGAAATGGATGAAATGCCATATTTCATGATAGGCATAAGAAAGTAAGTGTTTTAGTTGTTTTGAAAATACAGGAATATGTGAATCCAATTCGGAGGCTACAAATGATATGGATGTATAATATATATGTTAAAATGTATTAATTTAATCCCCTTGATTATATTTTTGTACATTTTAATCACAGTTTATATGGAATGCAACTCTTACTAGCTATGTTCGCTAGATTAAATGGTATTTACCATTATGAATAAAATTTGCTTTCCTGCACTACTAGTAGCTAAATCTTTGGACCAGAGTATTACGTTTACAGTTAAAAGATAAGGATTTTGAAAATGAATGGCGAGACTTTGAGGATGTAATGAAATGTTAGAAAAATAGTTAATCATATTTCAAAATAGTTTGAGAATATTTAGAATAATACTGGCATATCCTATCATAGTTAAAAATTATGCTTGAAGAAATATTAATCAAATTCTAATTGTGGTTAATTGTTAGTTTATCATTATTTTCTCTACAGGGGAAGTCTTGTTAACAACATTGTAAAGTAATTTGAATGTCTAGCAGAACAAATTGTTTACATAATATATTATATGGGCATTATGCGCCGTGAGATATTTAATAGCACGGTTCTTAGTAAATTATTACTTCTTTTTGTGATTTTAAACATTTTAAACAAAATCAAACATGGTGAATTGAAGGTTTTAAAAGTTAGTATGTTAAAATGTAATATTATGTTATAATCTGATGGTATTGTTGACAAAGCCACTGTTGATTATAGTATAATCAACAATGGATTGGAATCTCATTGCAATATAGAAATAATTAATGTTATTGAGCTTAAGAGGTAGTTTTACTTCCACTAAATTAAGCTGAAAATCGACATTTTGCCCTGGTTTAGAAATAAACACTAAAATGTAGAAAATAATTAAAATTTTGCCTCGGTTTACGTTCTAAAGAACTTCTGAAAGCAATGCAGAAAGCATAACATATAAAATTATAAATATTTATTTTAGTATATCGCCTAGATGGTGAAAATGACAAGAATGAAATTAAATTACTTTCTCAAAAAACTCCAAGTTTTTGTGCTGCGGAAATTTCAACATAAAAAAAGATAATTACGAGGCGAGATACTGCGGAATAAGCTTTTGTTACGTCCGTTATTTCTTCGAATAAAAACTTCAATAAAGTGGGGGACATTTTACATAAGAATAAAAGTACACAAATCTCTCGTCTTCTACGGCGCTGCTATAAAAAGCATAGAGACCGCGTAAACATACAGATTCCATTTGATTAATTTAATCATAGTTCATTTAATTTCCTCCTATTCGGGCTTACTATTGTTTGTCGCCGTAACAATAATACAATACAAAGAATAAGGCGAATAAAAAGTCACAATAGAACTGCAGACGGGACATCAGCGACGAATGGAGTTTTACATCAGTCTTTCCCGAAAACACTGGACATTTTCCGAGACATTTTCTCAGTTTCCCGCCTACTTGACTTCCGCTCTCCCTCGGAAAACAGACCTATCTTCCTTTAAGGGGACGACGAGTTCCCCCTCTTTAAGACAACCGACTATCGATATCACTGAATCACTGAAATAAATATAAAGAGGGAGTCTACGGATTTGAATATACTTCCCTTTAAATTTTAAAATTCTAATAATGTTTGGAAGGGCATTGCATAAAGTATGTTTTAGCTTGTTCAATTTTCCTTAAGATTGTATTTCAAAGCTGCTACCTTTCTTGTCGAGGCGTAAAGCACTTGGTATCGATTTTCCAATAACTCTTTATTTTACTTGACTTTAAACGTTTTAAAATGAAAATGTTTTCCCTTCCAGCGTATTATATACGAAAGACATGTATAGCAAAATTTATCATTATAAATAAGAGCGGATATTAACTTTGCATACAGAAGGTTACTCTATAGGATATCCTTGAAGTTTGCTTATAAAACTGGAATAAAGAAGCTCTCTTTTAAAATTTTGCTGAACCATTTTCTAAAATCACGTTGTCAATCAAAAAGCAAAACGAATATATTTTCGGAATTCAATAAAATTTTGGTAAGTGCATCAATGGCTGCTTTATTGCAAAATAAGCCGTTATCCCGTTTTCCTAACGCAATGTATAATTCAAATACATAATAAGCTACATTTAATTTACAAATACCAAGAAGAACCATCTATTCCTTCTTCAAAATATTCTGCTTTCTGAATAATAATTTAATTCGTTAGGAAACGAAGGGTTGTATAATTATATCTTTGCTTCTGAAGTTGTCTACCTTTGATCTAAACGAACTTAATTATTTAAACTCTTTTAAGTTATTATTTTTGCCATTAAATAATCTCGTATTAAGAGTAACATTTGAAAGTGTTTTGTTTACAAAGTATTAATGGGTTTTAATGAAAACTTAAAATTGAAGTTTAAATTTGAAATGTTAATTAAAATATATGTTTGGCAGCAAAAAGAGAATGTTACAGATATGTAAAAATGATTACTAAAAAATTCTTTTTTGTCCTTTACTAAAGCAAAACTAAATTAATTTAACGTTTTGTTTCTCTACGAGCAGCATTTGCAGCTTTATATTATGAAAATTAACAGTTGACATTTGATTAACGCACCAGAAACGTTGACATTTTCAGTAAGCATAATTAAAGCAATTTCAAAAACAAACGTTTTTATTCATTTCATGCCATGTTTGTTGTTCAACACACGTAAAAATTGATCACAGCTTTCGAACATGACTAAACAATCCCTCTGACTTCGTTACCGGAAACAACATATTTTTCCAGCAGAAATAATATTAAATGTATTCAGCTTGTTTTTCTTGAGCTTAAATAATTAATGTTTGTGTTATGACAGATAGCAACGATTTTTAATTGAAAGTGTTGTTGAGTCCCCGCTACGACTACTGCAGTTTATAAAGTAAAATTAATGTGGGTGGAAAAAATTAAATTTGGGGAAGAACTTGTAGAACGATACGGATTTGAATTCAATTTTTGTTAGCAGGTTAAAACATTAATTTTTGTTATAAATAAACGTATTTTGTTTGACATAGCTATGATAAATTCTTATATTTTCAATTAGAAAATAAAAAATGTTGGCATTGTACTTTTCTCTCCAGCTCTATTTTCTATATTATTATCCGTTAATGTGATAATAAATTGAATTTATTATACTGTTCTTAAATAGTACTTTCGATTAGTACAGCCAGTTTATTTTTAAGACATCTGAACAAGCGAAGCTAATTACTGAAATTTCTTAAAGGCTTCTATAATTAAAAGTGCCTGAAAAATTTTTGTTTAAACTATTTTATTAAATTGTCTGCACTAGAAAATGAATCTTATTTTAATCCTTGCTAACATTTGATTCTAACGATAATATTTGCTGATAATGGTAACAAAACAAATTTTCAAATTCGACAATATTTTTAAATCTAACTACTAGATATTTATAACCTATAAACTACAGATTCTCTACAATATTACAATAATTATTTCAGTAACAGCTCAGTTAATAATAACCTAACCTAATCAATTTATACTATCTTTAAACTCTGTATCTAATGCAAATAAAAATATATGTTTTTAGTCCTATTGTATTGAGCAAATAATAAACACAAAATGCGTTTAAAAACTTGGACTTGTATATTTTTATCGAATTCATACTAAATAAAGCAAAATAGCGAAATCTTTCTTTAAATAGACTAAAAAACTCATCCAAAGAAAAGTTTATACTCTTACTTTTAAGATTTAACGGGAAATAAGACTTAATAGATGAAGTCAATCAATTCATTAATTAATTAATAATTAGTTGGTGTTTTAGTGGGTGCACTAACAAACAAAGCCATCATTTCCAGTTTTACCAAAGTTAATTGCCTGATTTTTACGCATGTTTGTTTGAAGATATGTATTATGCAAGATTAGTTACTTATTTGCTTATATCATAAAATAAAGCCACCTTTAAAAGTGGTGCGTTTACAAAAAATATATCAGATATAGATTACACATTTTGTGCTCCAAATTTAACTATAAATTGCATTAGACAGGACTTGTGCTAAGTATTTTATGTTATATATAGTATTTTTCTAAGAGAGCACTTTAATAAATCTTGTTCTTAGTCAAAAATAATTTTTGAAATATGTCAGTAGTAAAATTCCTGTAAATAAAATGCAATTAGATCTAAAATTTCTTTATATTTCTTGTTAATAAATATGATAATATAACACTTTGTTTTAATTTTGTTAACTTTATTTGTGAGTTAAACTATTACTTTTGAACCATTAATACTTAAGTTTAATGCAATCAATATTAATATCAATATAGTACAATTTTGCAAATATTTTGTTCACACTAATACTTAAGAATCCTAAACAATTTAGAAAATGTCTCCCTAAAAATTTTCAAAAGTGGAAAATCTTTGATCCGTTTATTTTTTTAAGTGAATCGTAAACTTTTGGGAAAATCCAACGCAATTTCCTCACACAAGAAACACATCCGAACAGAATTCTTGGCGGACAAAACTATTCAATTGTTAGTAGCTACTCTGAAATTGTTCGGCAGAGTTTCTGAAAGCCAAAGGGGTTACCGGGAGCCACGTGAGTGCCAATAAAACACAAAGTGAAGAACACTGCACAACAAAGTCGCCGCTTTCTGCAATTAAACTGACACGGCACGCTCTAAATTTTATCTTATTTGAACTCAAACAAGTTGAGCCCTAGTAAGAGAGTTGTGTGAGCAACAGCAGAACCCTCTGGGAAATCTGTCCTCTTCCTCTGCGACATACCAGCATTCACTCGATTATACCGCGATTTTTATTCTTGCTAAAATGTTTTGTCGCAATTTGCATGCTGATGTGAACAATGCACTTACGTACGTGCATTATTCGTGCCGAAAAACCAGTTTTCGATCGTTTTTGCCAGTTATAAATTCAAGAATTCTATAGCGCAGCTCGTTTTTCCGATGACGTGCTCAAACATTACGTTTGTTAAGCAGGAAACGACGCATAAAACAGAGGAAAAACTTTATTTTTGAAATTGTTTCAATTACGTTCGTGAAATGTTATAATTTTTGTAAATCTGAAATAATCAACAAAAAATATAAAACTCTGCGGGCTTCCATCCAATTTGCCATATACATTTTTCATAAAATAATTGAGTTGTGCACCTGAGCGAACTCACTACACTTTCAGTAAAATGATATATATTATATAAGTAAATTTTAGTTATGCATTTATTAAACACATAAAATAACTGTTTTTACACGCACAAACACACACACACATACCCACACAAACATATATATATATATATGAGAATATTGAGCGAAGAGACTTTGATAGAATTTATTAAAATGACTTGCTTCTAATGGATATAAAAAATTAACATTGTTTTAGCAGAGTACTCTCGTAAGCTACATATTTTTAATACAATTTTCCTCGGGCAAATATAGTACATTTATAATTGGTATATATAGTTTGTAAATGAAGTCAGTTTTCTAAGCCATTTCCGCTAATAAGTATTGTTAAAAGCGACAAGCTCATCTTGCAGCTCGAGGTTGCGCAAGGGAACCCGCCATAAACTGATTTTGAAAAAGATTAACCCCATAAATTCTCTTGTTTGTGTAATTTTCCATATTTCGCTCAGTCACATGATATTTAATGCGGATGCAGCTGGAGGGAATAGAGCAAATTATTTTCTAAAATTGATACGTTTTAGTTCATTTTGAACTACGGCATTGGCGGAAATAAACATAAATAAATTAGATTGAACTGCGACCGGGGTAATAGAATATCGATTTTATTTAAACAGATCGCGGCTCACGTTTTATATTTAATCTTCGAAATTATGAAAATGCTACGGGTCTCGATTTCAACAAACACATAATAAATATTAAATGACGACGATGCTGCATTACGATGTTCTGCCGCTATTATTGTAACTTTGAAGACATGTGTGCACTATTTTCATAGAATGTGAATGCAATTCTATATAAACAAAAGAAATAGAAAATGTCGAGGGTAGAAACGAATGATTCAACATGTGTGTACATTGGAATGTACATATTTACTTTTCTCGAACAATTTATTCTAGAAAGAATGGAAAACGAGAAATTTCGATCATGAAATTCCATTTTTACTTTTTAAAAATATTATTTTATAGTTTTATAGAAACTAAATTAAGTAAATGAAAACTTTTGTTCTGCACAAAAGTATATTTTTAATTAACTGAATTGAATTTGGTATTAATATCCTTAAGCTCTTCTAAATAATGATTTCGAAAACTTGCTTTAAATATATTTTATATTGTGTAGTCCATATTTCGATACAAAGAATATCGAAGTATATCAATTTTTAAATAACGTCGATTTTATTTAGCGCTACTACAGTTAATAAGGACTGTCCGAGATGAAATATATGAGATAAAGAATAAAGCAAAGAAACCGTCAGTTTTCTTAATCTTTTTCATTGCACTTGAAATATAAGTGATAAATTATATTCATATAAAATTGACAGGCTTTATTGTTCCCTCAGAATTATATATGCTGAGGTTTCGGCAACAATTTTGCTTACTTTTTCCATTTGTAGTGTTAGCGCGTTGCTTTATTAAAATTACTATTTAACTATTTCTTCATTACATCTCAAGAATTTTTTAATCAAAAAATAGCAAAAGATCTTCGTATTAGGCGTTGTGGCTATAAATTTTGCATATTACTGTAAATTGATAATTTTCACCATATATCTTTTAATTACTTGGCATTGATTTGTTGTGTGTACAGATGGTTTAGGCATTGAGATTTTGGAAACTTTTTGTACCAAAAAATGTGTTTTCTTTCTACTGTCTTCTGTACCTTCGCAAATATAGCTTGTAATTTATTAAATTGTCTTTTTCTCCACTTCTTGATTTTAGTGCAGTTGTCAAAAAAGTTAAGAATTTTCTTAATACTTTTTCAATAATACTTGAGGAAAAATGGAGTATCTAGCAAATTACTTGTTCTTCTAGCAAAAACATATTTGTGACTGAGTTTGTAGTATCAACCTATGGTACGTTTTTCTTAAAGTGCAAATGTTATACGAGGCAGTTATTTTTGCACTGATTTTAATTTGAAATTTAATATTCAATTATATGTTGCAATATTTTTAAACAATGTTTCTATTTTAAATCTAAGTGTGTCTCTGCTCAAAATTTTCGTAATTGTACATATATACCATAGATGTATAAATTATAGTGAAATGTTATAATATCATGTTTTATAGTAATGTCGCTCAATGTTTTATCGGTGTTTATTTGTTAAAAGGAATATACAAGCGATACCAAAAAAAGCTTAGCAAATTTTTAGTTTAATAGCGTAATTTAATACCTCATATTGTACCCTACTGCTTTTTGTACTAGATAAAATCACAGAAAATGCTGCCAAAGTAAATTATTTATAATCGTATTTACATTTAGGTCGTTTGCTGATTTATACACAAATAAAAGATTTATTTATTAGCTATGTATATTTATATAAACCAAAATGTTATTTGTCACTTATGCCATTGTTTCAATCTCTATGTCCACTTAAGTCGTGTAGGACGGATTTTGAAAGAATTATAAGTGTAATTTCTTCTCCTTTCTTGATCAATGCAATTCTCAGCTTCTGATAAGTGTAGACTTTAGGAGTTATGTGAATTGTTAATCCGATATATGTTGGTAATGAAAAGTTTCGTAGGAACAGAACGTAGCTGAAGATTATAAAAATCTATTAAAAGTCGTTCTGCTTACTTGTAGTTCGTTCTTTCGCTCGCTAAACTCTATCAGATGAAGCATGCGTTAAGAACTTATCACGCTTAAACATTATTTTAATGAGTAATGAAATCATGACGCATTAACACCATGCGAGAGTTCAACTAGCAAGTCTCGAGTAAGCAAAGCTGTCTACGTTCTTGATGTGTTCTAAATTTCGTATTATATAACAAGTTTTAAGTCCAAAGATGAACTTATAACCTAAAACATTCTTCAAAATGCTGGTAATTACATCGTCTCCACGTTTCATTTTTCATTCTATGGTGAACTAAAAACATATTCAGTTTGTGTATAAATCAGTAAACATTAGATGAGAAAATTAGAACACACTGATATAATAGTCGATGTATTGCAAAAAATAGTCTATGCAGGCGATGTGTTTGAAAGCACAAAAATGGTATGAAACTAGCCGTAGAACATTTGGCGCAAGAAGTACAAAAACTGATGTCTAAAAACTCAGTCAAAACAAAATACATGAAAATACGAAGAACCGAAATCATAACGGGATATATCACCTGAAGACAAGAATCAGGTATTTAAGAAAATCACTTCGTCCAATTACTCGAGGTTTATAATAGGTAAGTGTGGAATACAGAAAAGAAAATACGTAATTTTAGGGCTATGATTATTTGAATTAAATACCTCATAACTGAAAAACAAAAGAAAATCGAAATGAAAATTTAGAAACCTTTGATAAGGAGAGTTATTATGTATAGAATGGATATTAGAGCAAGCAGCAAAATAAATTAGAAATATATCAATGGCAATAATGGTGCTGAATAAGAACAAGAACAAGAAGTAATGTGGCCAAAAACTATTCAAGATTTAAATGGTCAACTTGACGGAGAAAATATCATAAGAAACATAAGTACAACAGGTTCAATGAGATGGCTTTATCATGAGGAGGGAACCTATGGATAAAGAAATGTTAGTCAAGTGGAATACGATATAATCCAATGATAAGAAATGCCAGAAAGAGGTAGAGGCATGATATGAATATAAAGGAGATGAAGATAAGTGACAATAACGAAAAAGACTACAAAAAATAATCCTTATTTCTAAGATTTATAGCAAACTTTAATAACACAGAAACAAGAGGATTAATTCAGTGTTATAAGATGTTAGCCAAAGCCAAAAGAGATGGAATGCTTGAAGATGATAATGATGATAATAATATATAATAATAATATAAATAATAGACCAAATGTAAATAACACTATGAATAATTTGATTGGAAGAACCTCCGTAAAACAGTATGCATTAAGGATTGAATAAATAAAATCTATAAATGCAAATCGAAATAAAAGTGGTATACGGCATAAGCTTAGATTTTTGTTTAAAAACAATAGCACTTCCAGTACCCTGGTCGAGTCAAAATTTTGTATATATAGATATATATATATATATATATATATATATATATATATATATATATATACAGTTAAGTTAGAAAAAAATTGTACAAGTAAATAGGTAATTTTGAAAATCGTATTTGTCTTAAAAATTGAGTACTAAATTTTATCTTCTAGCTCAAAATGCAAGGTGGTATGCCAAAATTGATTCAGATTACCGAAACATTCAAGAAATTTCCGTATATTAAAGCTAGCTTTTAGGTTCGTATTAACATTTGGGGTATCTGCGACTACTGGAAATACCTGCTTACTTGTAACTTGGTGCTTTAAACGTAAAACATTAAACATTACGTAGGTTAAGATTTAATATTGGACTCTACATTTGTAAACCATTTAGAAATTAATTTAAATTTTGTAAGTAAAAGAGTTGAAAAACATGTAAGTTTGATTTCTGTATTTATATATAATATAAATGGAAATGAGTTTTTTAAAGACTTAAAATTTTTACTAAATGCAAGCTATCACTTATTGTACATTAAAAAGATGGCAGTACATTACTAATTCTAACAGTTGGTAAGCTGAAAATGTTAACGCAACTGCGTTTCAGTTAACAACAAATAAAAGATTAAACTTACCAATGTGTATCCTCCTTTTTTCTTCATTGTAACTCAGAGCCTGTGGCACTAAGCAAATAAAAAATAGCAAGCAGAGGCGCATTTTAATAATACTACTCCGTGCTATTGTTCCAGCAACTGGTTTTTCTTCGTAATTCCGCGAAAATCTGTAAAATCGGAACATGCATTGTGAATGCAAATCTGCAAGCTTCCGACCATCAATGAAAAACAATAAAATATCATTACCTGAAAATCACTGGAGCTCAGCGGGGCGTATCTATCTACACCCCGATTTCCAATGTAAATATATTTTTCCATTGAGCAGAAAACATGGTCACATAGAGAAACACATTCACGTTTAGAAGTTTTAAATAGAAATTCGATAGATAGTGAGTATTTTTGTGATGTGGGAAAAGAGAAGTTGGTTCGGTCGGAGAAACAGCTTTCCTACAAGAAACAGCAGGAAATCGGAATATAGAAGGGTGAAAAACAAGTAACACGATTTTAAGAAGTTTCCTACGTCAAGAAAATGCTCGGCTTAGCAAACTAAAGATGTTAACTGATTAGATCCGTTCGTTGTGCTCCAAGTTCCTACTACTTCTCGAATCGCCAAAAATATCTGGACCGCAGTATGTGGCCGATTAGGGGGAGGGGAGGAGCTATTTCTGTATAGCCGTTCTGTTTATTTTGTAAAGAAAACAGAAGGAAATCTTTAATCAATTCGAACTCGCTTTTTTCGCGTTTTTTGCAATGAAGGAAGATTTACGGCCCAAATTCGAAAAAGGAAAACTTGCTCGGGAATTTCCTATTCGTTTTGACAGGAGAGATTTCCGTTATTACTCTCTCACCTGCAATATAAAATTCCGACATGATTAATTAGCTCTAATAAATCAATCTGCGAAAAAAGCGTAATTACTCTTTATACACGGGGAAAATTTATGGGAGTTACACAATCGTGTTTGTACATCTCTTTTGCAGGAGCGACTGGAAACACCTTCTCTTTCTTAATTAATTTATATTAAAATTTAGTTTGTTCGTTATATTTTTAGTGGGTTGATGTTTTCCGAATGCGCCCGTTTTTCCAGAACTGAAAGCGGGGTTCAGCTAAAGAGAACTCGGATTGTGTCGTGAAAAATTATTGGTTTTATCTGGACAAGTATGCGAGATAACGCCACGTTTTTTGAGAGCGAACCGGGAGGCTAAAGGGATGACCCGAAAAATTGGTCTCTATTACAACAAAAATGTTTGTTATGTTATTTTAAGCCTATGCTTCATCCAGCTCATTAATTCAAGTTAACGTACAAATAATTACACAGTAAGTGCATTTGAAGTTGTAACTAAATTATTTAGCACTTACCTTATTGGTAGTAGATTAAAGTTGTTTTCGTTAGTCGTAACATACACTGAACTGAGGAAAACGTTTGTGTGTTTGCATTTAATATATTTTAAAGCGTAGGTATATCGTTGAGTTTATAGGGCATAGATGAGGTAGAGAGTAGTTGTGTGCGCTGATAATATTTGGTTGCAAATAAACTGGGTGTGTTTGCGCTTGTGGAGGAAACCATAATGGTTTTGTCCTTAATTAAATTAAAATTGTTTATACATACTATCTCAGTATCTCAGAATTGATTAGTTGGAGCGTAGAGAATTCGTTTGCATTTTTGTTTCTATATGATCGTCTATACTTTTAGCGCTTTAATTGTCTTCTTGAATTAGTAATGAAATGAATGTTTCTGTATAGCTAAGAAGTTCAAAGCTGTGGCAATAATAGAGAAATTTTATTAACTGAATCTAATTTACCAGAAGGTTAATAATTTCTTTTAAGCTACCCTTACGATATTTGTCGGACTTTATGAGAAAGTCAAAAGCCGATCACCTCAGACTTTTGTGATTGAATTTGTCAAAGTTGATTTGATTGATTCCAGCCCATTATAGCGGAAAAATTTTTCATTGGCCATTTATATCAAGGAACGTATTGGCTTCCTTAAAAAACGATCTGGCGAAAGAGATTACATAACTTTCTAGAATTGTGCGCGTCCATCAAAACATCAAGTTCGGTTTCTTAGGCCATTACAATACGTCTTCCGCATAAGCCGGCGAAATAATAATACTTTATATCTCAATATGAAGGCTTTATGGCGTACTTAAGGAATATACTGCGCTCCGGTATTGACTAAAATGAAATTATTTGCAGCCTCTCCACTCATAATACCTTACGTTCTGTTACTATAAATTACAAAGAGGATTCTATTTTATTTAAAAAGAACAGGTTTCTTGGATGTCTAGTACAATTATAGCTGCCATTTATTTATATTATATATCTACACAAATATTACAAGAGTTTCAAGGGACAGAATTTAAGAAATTCCGTTTTTAAAAAACCTCCAAAAAGAGGTATTTTATAGACTCATATCTTAAAAACTTAAAATGATAGTTATGACAAATAACTGTTCCACGTTCATAGTTACGTGAACAATAAATAAAAATATTTTTTTTAAATGTATTTCCAGGCTATAATGTAAAAATAACATATTAAATTTAATGGTTCGTTTTCCGATTTAGATTTTAAATTAATGATAGGTTTTGCTGCTTAAATTCACTACAAAAATGAGAAAAGTATAATTAATGGATGTCGCAGGCTTATGAACATTTTAATATAATCTGATCCAAACCTGGATAATTAATTGAAAATGAAATAGGATTTCACATTTAAGAGAGAGTTTGGTTTATAATAAACATCTGGTACAGATTATAATCATTTAAGAATTGTAACATTTAAAATGTAATCATACATTAGCCAGTATTAGCAAATAATACAAGCGAATCTGCGGGACAGTATGTACCAAAATCAATGCAAGATTTAAATTGGCTGTCGATTTTGCAGTAAACTGTTGGAATTTAGAGTTTAGAGAGATTTTTAAGACTTTAAATGTTAGTCGATACAACGAAACTTGTTGTTAAACAATATCAAAAGAATACTGAAAAAGTGGCGGCCGAAGAAAATTTTATACAACTTTTGATCAAAATAGTAAACTTGTATAGCATTGTTCCCTTTTCCATTTCATCTCTTATTGTTAGTTTTATTGAATAATACTGGTGCTACTCAGTGAAATTTTGCTGATAGAAAATTCTTCACCAAGCAATATTTCCTTTCCCTTACATTTTTATATGAACTATAAGTCTTTGTAATAATTATATAACTTCTTTCATTTTATTTTACATTTTTTACTACTGAGCATTGTTTGAATATCAAATGCGTCATTGGTTTTGAACTACCTCTAATTTAGAATCGGTGGAGCGCTAATTTTTTTGTTTTAAAAAGCAATTGTCTCATTCTTACTTTCTTTAATTTCTGCGATTCTTGTCCATAGATATTTGTATGATGTAACCACTATAATGAGTTATATATTGTTAAATTAGCATTAGCATTTTTGCTCTTTAATACTGACAATAATTTTACGTTTTTCCCATTATTGTCTCCCCAGAATAATGTATAATATTAATAGCTTTTTTTATTAATACTTTTACAAATAAGAGATATTTGTTTGTTCGGGTATTTCAACGCCATCTTTATATAACCGCGGTTTCTTTTCAGATATTATGTTAATGTTGTAAAGTAAATCTCTTTTGGCAGTTTTGTGCTGCTGTTAATGTCAAACTTTACCAAAAACCTTTTCGAATTTTATAAAATATACACAGAGATTTTGCTTAACACCATATATACTTACCCCAGAATTTACTGTGGTCCAAGTTTAGTTATAACTACGTTGTGGAGCTTAAATGTTTGAAATGGTTTTTTAAGAATATCTTCAACATCACTTTTAATGGGTGACTAAATTTTTAGTCCTTTGTTATGAACATTTTTGACAATGATCAATTTCAGAAAAGTTGTAATTCTCAACGAAATGTACTTTTCTGAAAAGATATCTGAGCTTTAGATAATGTTAAATAAGTAAGCTTTAGCATTTCTATTGGAATTTTTCCGGTCCTAGACTTTTAAGAGATTTAGGTTATATTTTGACCGCAGTGATTGTAATTAATCACTATCCTTTTAAAAATCTTTTAATATTCTACTGCATTGGTGCTACAGCTGAGTAGTTATTAACAGTAGCTGCTAGGTTCTTAAAGAAAATTTGTCTTTTGTTTAAGCATGATAACCTTAAAAATAAGTATATTCTCTCTTTATACTATGCATCTATGAGAATGAGATATATTCTATATTTGATGTAAGTAATGTCGAACTCAGGTGTTGCTTTGTGAAGTATGAACACAAAGGATAACAATTATTGCTT
>JAWQRO010000322.1:0-43119 GCA_033557835.1 Helochares maculicollis
TTGTGTAAAAATAAAATAATAACTAAATAATTAATTAAGGAGGCCTCACCTTGAAATACAGGTTGATATGGCTGATAATGATGATATATATATATATATATATATATATATATATGTTCAATTTTTAATACAAATTTAGGATATTCGCAATACCTTATATTTAAAAAAAGTAAATACTACTATCAAGTAGTGCCTCATAGTAATCGCTTGTAAAATCATAGAGTATTGGAGACATTTTTAAAGATTAAATTCATATCTACAATATGGCTCCGATTTGATAGTGTAAATTCTCTAAATTAAAATAAAATTTGTGCATGTAAAGTCCTACTTCCTTATTTTGACATAACTACTTGCTTTAAATATGGCATTCTCACAGTTAAAAAATAGCACTGCCGGTGCTTCGACCATGTTTTCGTCGCATTTAAGACGTGCACGAAATATGAACTTGAAAGCTCTAGTTAAGAACTAGCTTACTTGAAGAAATCTCAAAATTGTGTAGGTAAACATGCATTTTCGGTAGTCTTACAAAAGCTGATACGATTTTGCGATAATAGCCGTAAGGCAAATTTCATCGTTTCATCTCGAACGGTCTGACCGTTATCGTGTTTACATACACACATTCTACATACAGACACACACAGATAACCTCACGCACCTTCAGACATGCCAAAAATGGATTCAGGGACCCTCAAAACGTGAGGACCCGTATAAATCTCGAGGTCAAATGGTAAAGTTGAAGAGCCCAAGTAAACTATATGATGCCATGCTCATAACTTTATGAAAATGCTCGAGGTAGTGTTTTTCAGTCTCTTTGAGAGCCGATATTTCGGTGCTTTGGGCGTAAGAGGGTTATTAGCTCTTAAATTACTCCCTAAACAGGAATCTCGAGGCGTGCTAATGTTTTGGAACGCGCCGAGTGTATGTGCCTAAAATACCGCTGATAACTAGGTTATCGCGCAGGATGTTAAAGTAAAATGGTTCAATAAAAAATGAGACAGTAACGCCTAAAATTCAAATGTTAATTAAATTTGTTGACCAGAGAGCATCTTCTTTGTCCATTCCGCATATATTATCCGCAGGGCGTGACAACATACCTAAGTATACGAAATGACGTAATCTTTTAAATGTTCAACGGCCATGTTGTATTCCTACGCGTAATGTCATTAGGAGCAAAATGTAGTACCACTGAAAAATCGATAATTATCAAGAAAGTTTGAATCAAATAGCCTCGTGTTTCAGATAAAATCCCTAAATATTTCCGCGTAGAAGCCATTTTTTGCAAAAATGTTGCGCAGAAACTTCGTCTGAATATGTGGAACAACTACCTATTTGCAGGTTATACTCGGAGATTCGGTTAGTGCTGTGCGGACCGTCAAACGTTTGTTTATATCTATGGTGACGCCCCTGCCAGCATAGTCTGTGTATGTGAGTGCCGAATTTCATAGATTTCCCCTTTATTATTTAATGGATTACATCTGTCTCTGATAAGGTAAGTTGGCTAACAAAGTAGGATTGATTAAGTTGATGCGAGAAAAGGGTTAACATTTGCGTAAATTCACGTAAACAATCAGGTAGTTTGCAATTAAGAAAACCTGAAACCTGATTTACAATAGGGAAAAGGTGCACAATTTGAAACGGTGTTTATAATGTAGCGGAATTAAATGCAACAAGCGTTCTCTTTAAATAAATAAATAGTATTGGCGGTATTTAAATTGTGCAGAACATGTTGCTGAAATATATGCATATATTCTGATTTCCATATTTATGCAAACAGTTTCGTTATAGAATTGTGCCCAGCTAAAGTTTATTTAGAATGCGAGGCGAATCAACTATATGTAGTACTTTTACGGAATTGCATTGTTGCTTTTCATTTTAGAAATGCCGGATTTAATAAATTTGCTGGAAGTTGCAGAGTTGCGAATAAATAAATCAACCTGGATAACTTTTAATTGGCTTACTAATTACTGCTGTTAATTTAATAAGTTTATTGCATTGAAACTTTGCACGTTCTAAGTATATTTTATGTATTTCTACTCTAGGAGTTGCGAAAATTGCGGATTCGATTGATATTTAATTCATTTATTTATATTTTTACATTGAGGTCATACTGTTTCAAGTTTGAAGTATTTGTTGGCTTTTTCTGCGAGCTTTAATACCTACAGTTGGTGTCGACAAGTTAAATATTAGCTGTAGATATCCTGAAAACTATTTACCAATCCTATTTCACAAGCAATAACAGCACATTTGTTTGACATTCGCTTCACGCCAAATTGAATATGCCGAAATGTTGCTTTATTTTTCATGAGCATTTAAAATCAAAATGGCATTTCATATAATTGGTTTTAGATGAACTTTGCATACGTATAGTTTTTATTGTGTGCGGGGTTGTAGAATTTCCATTTCAATTCAAAGCTAATTCATTAAAACGTCGATTTTATGAAGTAGCTCGCAAATTAAATCAAACATCTATTTCAAATCGTTGTTTGAAGTTGAAATCTGTTTGAGTGTATCAGTTTCAGCTACTCGAATTAGGCCAAATACAAATACAAATACACTTTGTATAGGAAGTATGTACAGATAAATAGAAACGAGGCACAAAATGCAGAAACTTCAAATCTGAAGCACGGATTTTTTAATACGTACGGTATAACAATATTTTCTCTTTATTTTTACACACTAAATTTTTATTATATCAAATGAAAATTATTTAAAAAATTATTAATATGGGGATAATTTTTTTCGTATCAGTAAACGAGATATTAGCTTGCAAACATTAGATTTCTTATATTTCGCATTCTTGTAGGTGTACAACTTTAGAAATTATTCATTGTAATTTTATGAAAGATTACATTCAGCATACCTTGAAGTGTGTTAAAACATTAAAGAGGCAAGTCTAGAAAAGCACAATGCAGAACAGGAAATATAGAACGCAAGGGAAATAATGGTATATTTATAATTGACGATAATGCGGAATACATTTAGTAAGCGAGCAGAATTTGTTATAAGGAATGGGCATATAAATTTTCCCAAAGTTCATGACTTATTTAAAACAAAAACTGCTTGCCACATTAAGAGGTTACAGTGGAAGGAATTTGCTGATATATTGATGCGTCATAGCTTTAACTGCTCCCATTATATGAAATTCTCTGCTATGTCCCCAAAGAGCTTATTCTTTAATTTCATAAATTTACTTCGATACTGTTGATCCACCAATATATAAAATCGGTCTTTAACCTTTATTGGCGTTTTAATGAAGCCTTAGTCTAGATCGTCTATCACATCGAAGCAGCAAGAAGCCCAGAGAATATTTTTACCTAATAAAATTATGTCGGTGCAATCCCAAAGTTATATATGTAAATATACGCGCACTCACCAGCAAATTTAAACCACTTAGATGTAATGTACATTGTTATTTATAACGATTGACCTTCTATTAATCAACTAACCCGATTGCTTTAAAAGCTTGAGTATCATTGTTTTCTCGAAATTAAAAAAACGCCCTGTTTCCATGCATGTTGAAAACTGGTAACACATGAAAAATTATATGGAGAATTTCCTTTTGCTGATAACATCAGGTGACAATGACATTTAGCTTTGTTAATACCAGCCGTAATTACGTTAATGATTTCAACGACTAAGCACGCAAATGTTGTGCATGCATTAAGGTCACATCGTGAAAATATGAAAAAACCTCTCAAATCTCATTTCTTGTACTTCGTGCGAAATCTTAGTTTTGATATAGCCACGAAACGTCAAACTAAAGAGCTAAATAATCAATAAATAAATACTATTTTGTAATTCGGAAACCTATAACAAGTACTAATACGATATAGTTCCGAAAATTAATATTAAGTTGCAACTCTATTAGGACGAGAAAAATAAAGACGTAAGAATAGAGAGAGGAAATGAGGAGTACGGGAATAATGGGTTCCACTGGAAATTTGACTGCAGAAGTCAAATGACAGGAAGAGCGACTTTTAGACAATAATATATCGGTACAGTTTTTAATGATGCAAAAATTACTGCCGTAAATTCGCGGATTGGTGATTTCATTGTGCTATTGTAACTTGCAAAGCACAACGGGTTAACCGCTATTTTAAAGAAATGCAATGGCCGCAATGATATCATAATTGTTATTCATTGAGTCTAAAAGCTGTCCACTAAGCTTCGTATTTACGAAAATGAATAATCGGAAGGTTAGTCATAACCGTGGTTAGATAATGAAAACTACGCCTATATCATTGCAGAAAAATGCGGTTAACAAATTATAAACACTTTTAAAGATCAAACATGCCGCCTGCTATCATTTCTAAATATAAAAGAGAATACAACGGTTTATATGATGGCGATGGTGAACTCGCATAAGGGCTATCCGGGCTTCACGCGCACTCCATTCAAAATCAGTCATGTTTAGCCCAACAAAAATAAATTTAAATTTCGTGAATAATACACAATAAAATTCATACATAGTTTAATACTAAAATTTGTTAAATAAATTATGTTGTGGAAACAGCAGCCAAATATTAAACAAATATTAGCGTTTGAACAGCCAATTTTAAGCTGTTATAAAAGCCACTTTGGAGTTTATTTTTAAAAAGAATTGCGTTAGTAGCAAATTCAAAACATAAAATCTTAAAAGAACGAGCCCAATTTATTGCTAATTAACTCGAACGCAATCGCCAGAAGTAATATCTCGAAAGCAAAATTAAAATTTTACAGCAATACTTCGGTAATTCTTTCCGAAGAATTTTGTGGTGTTTGCTTCGCATCGAATTTTAGTTAAACTGCAGATTAAACGTATGCACCCACACGTTTTGGTTCATCCGAGTGAAGTATAAAATATGTTTTGCTTCGTATCTATGATCTTTATAAAAATATCCATTCCAACACATACAGAAAACCAGTTTTATCTACCGAAAGTTGGGTTAGACTTGTATACTTATGCATATGCATGTTTTCATGCTAATACTGCAAAAACCTTACATACACAATCGAAGCTTCTAATCCTAAAGGGGAAAAATCTCTAGTAAATGTGAAAATAGTTTACTTCCCATAACTACATTTGGAGAAACTTGACCTTCTTTCTATTTATACACCATTTATGTATAATAATAACAGCTTGAGCATTTGTTGTGTGTGAATTTTTTGCTCTGCTTAAAAATAGGATTATGAAATTTAGCATGGACAGTTTCCAAATGATATGCTTCCTTGAATTTATAGCCATTGTAGATATTATTCTCACGATTAGTTGTGCTTCGGCTCCATTAAAACAAGTACAAAAAACGACAAGCCAGAGAGAAATTGAAATACATGGTAGGAGGAAGGACATGTGCGAAATGAAAATTAGGCATCATCTTCTAAATTTATCCGGCAGTAAAAAGCTTTTAAATCTATATAATAGCGTTGTCGTTTAGACTTGGTTAATTTTTAAAGCTGACAGATTTATAAATATTTTGTTTGCATATTCTAAGTATCGCTCTCTAAAAATGTTTGGAATAATACGTTAGATTTCCATGAGGCGAAATAGGAAGTCGCTTTACCCAAAATTTGCCCTAATCATTTTTGTATACAGCTTTCCTCAACAAACACCTAAAGTAGAGCGAAGCTCTAGTTCCTAGTTGAGAATCTACTAGTTTAACATTTGCAGCTTTGGGTATGATTGCTTTTACTTTAAAATTAATAGTACAAAATAAATGTCGGCCGTTTTCTATGTACAAATGATTCGAGGGTAATTTCATATAGACTACAAAAATTGTTTTGCCTGATTGCACGTAATATCTGGTCAGTATAGTTTTTTTTGTAGTTATAGTGTTTTCTGAAAGATTAACTTACA
Organism: Helochares maculicollis; assembly: GCA_033557835.1. Taxonomy (NCBI): domain Eukaryota; kingdom Metazoa; phylum Arthropoda; class Insecta; order Coleoptera; family Hydrophilidae; genus Helochares; species Helochares maculicollis. The sequence goes on from JAWQRO010000322.1 coordinate 5,834, forward strand.
AGATAAGAACAACGCCGTCTAGTCTAGGTTTCAGCGGGTAACGAACAAAAATCGATTACTCGTATTAAACTACCCTTCGCACCCAACGATGTCCTGTTCACAACCAATGTGGCCTTTATGATCTTTTTCCATAAATGTGTGTCAACTCTGACATGTAATACTCATCCCCTTTGTGTGGTTTTAGTAAACTGAGATCGGAACGGTCATTGCCCTTGTAGGGATAGTCATTTCAAAACAATTTTTCCAAGGGACCCGTTTTCATTTCGCTTTTATAGGTCTTTCTATACAAAATGTGTGTTATTCTTGCCACAGCCGTATTGGTGTACAATTTTCTAGAGGTTAAACAATCATTAGTTTTAAAATTTTTGTTCAAAAATTGTTGAAGCGTTTTTAGTAAATTATTCCCATTAATCTTGTTGTTTTGTTGTCTCAAGTGAGTTCAACATTAAATTAGGTCGTGCTATTGGTGACATCATAATAAATATTGCTATGCAGCACTCTATTATTAGACATATTTATGTTTAAGTATAATACGCATTTTTTTCTTGCATGGTTGAAACTAGTCGACTTTTGACGATTTTATTGTAGATATACTTTGCAATACATGTATAAGTAACAACCTGTATTTTAGCCACTAAGCTATCTTTGTCTTCAATATATTTTTAAATTTTGCATTGACTTGGGCACAGCGATTGTTTACAATATGAAACTCGGATAAGTTAGTAGATTTATGTTATAACAGCTGTATACGTTATGCAATGCTAAAAATGGGTTCGCATGAAATTCTCCTTCATATGTTGTGCATGCATATGAATGTTCAAAATATTATGTCATATCTAACAGCTTTAATTAATATCTTACTTACGAACGGTGCACGAGAGGATTAAAATATGTATAAGCTATGCGAGTGAAATTCTCTTATTTCTACACACTTATGTTTCTTTGTTTATTAATTTAAATAAATCAACGCAGTCTCTTTTAAGGGTGATGTAGTCTGTTCAACGCTTCTCTGACATTTCCATAGCTTTTCTCTTGAATGTTTGGTCTCAAAATAGGTTTCTGTTTCGGCGATCATCTCTTCATTGGCCCACACCTGTCTTCGGAGGGTATTTTGAGGTCTGTGAACAGTTAAAGTCGCTGGTGGTCAAGTCTGGCGAATACGCCTGGTGCGTAAACAAAATTCTAAGTGTATTTTGTGGTGGCCAACAAGTTTAACGCGCCGCGTTGTCTTGGTTAAAGAGCACTTTTTTCATGTTCATAGGGGGTTGTTTTGTCGCGATTACCGATTTCAAACGCTCCATGTAGCAATTACTATTTATGGTGTGACCTCTTCTATACCAATAAAATTCTAGGTGCATCTTAAAAATACAAACGCCAAATTCTTGTCGGCTGAATGTTGCGTTTTGGGCCATTTTGGACAAGGTGGTTTATTATCCTTAATACATACATCATGTAGGTACATGTTAAATGATGTTTTCCCCATTTTGACAAATTTGGACTGCACTTATTTAAAAGAATTTGGGTCGGTAACCAATATTTTGAAATAATTGTGTAATCTTTACACTATCATTAACCATGTACACAAGGTATCATGAAATGAAACAAGAATCCAAAACTTTAATGACAAATTATGGGCCCGTCATAGCCATAGCGATTTTGAAAACGTTATTAGCAATATTAGCTATTCATTTTTCTTGGTTTGGAGGACCCTCGTCTTCTGTAAGCTCCACACTTGAGCAATCTAGTGTTCTGATTAAGAGGATTCGTCACACATCGTTGAAAAAATCCTGAAATATGCACCAACTAGCCTGAATACTTTGGAATACTTATAAGGAAATGTAACATATATGTTTAAGCTTAAACCTTAATCAAAACATTTCATTCTAAACTTACTCTTTTTTTCCAATTAACACTGATACTTCTGCTGTTTGTATACAGTACAATTTCTTGGTAACTCAATTTGATATGTAAGGAATTTTGTCCTTTTATATATTCTAACTGTTGTTGCCTATATGGCGAATCCTGACTGTTTCCCTGTTGCACCTGCATTACTGCTGGCCATACGTGAACAGGTAGGTGTGTCCCCTCTACCGGTCTATTTTGCTGATGCATACACATAACCTTGTGAGCTGAGACTAATGCCTAGACATAAATATTATCGTCACAACAGACATGTGTAATTAGAGCCAAGTTTTAGATTAAAGAAATGCAGATTATGGTTCATTTGTTAATCTATCGTTCCTATAAATGGAATATCAATTGATTTATAAGTATTGTTTACGCTTTGTGAACTAGCGGTTCTGGGAGGATATTTAAGCCTTTTCAGTAATTTGAAAAATAATGTAATTTATATGAGCAATTTCAGATCTGTTCACTGATTCTCTGCATCTGCATCTACAATTGGAATACTATCATCGACCTATTTATATGTACTGTCAATTTTAACTGATTTTAGAGACGACTGATTTTATTTAAATTTAAAGAAGTGATGGCGATGAGATATCAAGTTAGTCGTAAACTTCCTAACTACAAACCTTTAAAATCTAAAAGAATTAATAACAAATTTACTAACAATAGTAAACTGCGCAGAGTAACATAGCGTGCCTATCCGAGCTAAAATTCAATGCTGCAACAATTTGAGGGAATTCAGGGTGTTTTATCAATAACAAACCGGAAATCTGAACGCTGCAGAACTATACGTAAACCTTGACGTACCTACTCGGTTTTATTTGCAAAAGGGTCCTCATTTATTATTGAATGTCCGCATGCTAACCTTTTCGTAACTTTTCTAAAATATAACAATGGACTATAAAAATCGTCATTGTATCATTTACAAATGAATGACATGCGATGTTGCATGTCCTGTGGAACGATATATAAGGCCAGAGCAGTCTGAGCGACGCCTAGTCTGCAGCGTAGACCAAAGAATTCCGCCCACAGGTTGTTTGTTAAATTGCCTGGAAGATAGGACGAGACGGGATGTGTTTCCAAGCCCAATTGAATGAAAATGGCTTATATCCAAGTAGATAGCTATAAAGTTTTTTATTCATTTTTTCTTTCTAGGAAATTTTCCAACCAATTGATTGAATTATGTTTTGTGTAAATTGGGACCTTGCCAGATGGAGCATCTTAATCTATTAATAATTAAAATGGATGGTTCTAAAACTACACAACGGCTTATGTAGTTGTAGTGTTTGCCATACATTTTCACAAAACAGCACCTTGTATTCATTATATTTATAAATATTTTGTAATTCGAGCCACTTGTTGAAAATTTGATCTTTGATGCCACTTGTTGAAGGTATTATTGGTGGTCTCATCAGTATGAACATTCATATTTTTAATTTTGTGTGAACATATTAATTGCAATAAGAAATATTAATTTCATTATATTCTAGTAGGAAAAGATTCCTATTAACATGTTCATGCATTATTTCTCGTTTCACATGCAATTTATATAGGTCACATTCTCGCATAGTCAGATGCGCAGCGTGTTGCGAACCACGGAGTAGCTGCGGATGGTAATTGTGTCTAAATTTGGCATCGCCATTTTCCATTCCGCACAGAAAATTGCACAGCGATAAAGACCAGAGCGAGTGGGACAAATTAGATTAAATCATCAAAGTGGTTGTCCATTAGTCCGTAATGCAGTGCGCTTATTTAACGGATAGGGACTTCCACCTAAGAAATTTTGAAGCCAATCATTTTTCAATCGCAACTCGCTCGATTTAATTAACTACTCATTGGCTTTTACTTTTTACGGCCATTGCTTACTAACTGGTTGTGCTCGAGACTTTTAATTTTAAACCTCTATTTTCAAATGGCGTCGCGTTATATTTCCAAAAAGATGCACAAAATACTTTATCCATTAATAAAATTGCAGTTATCTAATTAGGTATGAATTGATAGCTTGTATATAGTAATTTATTTACAAGCGCATTAAAGGGGTGCAGCTTTCTCCAAGTCAATTTGCTTTTATTAGTCTTGTTCCCTATCTTCTATGTGCACATGTCTCTTAAATAGGGTGTGAATATAAAACACTCCCCTCTTATGCCTAGCAATCCCTCTATAAGTAAAGGCCAACTCTAATGCTTAATAGTTGTACATATTATTAAAAATTCTCATATCACATTAAATGTGCATGATTCATAGCTTTGAAATTTACTTATCGCTGCTTATCGACTTTTGTGAAAAAATGGTAAAACATTAGTAGACACGTTGTAGACATTATACTCTTCAGCTTATTAAATAAAACAACAATGATAGCATTGTGGTCGTTTAATACGTCTATTATTAAATAAAAGATGATTTGGTTTCGCTTTCAGAGGTTGTTGGCTTCTTTGGAATGATATTCACATCACTATTGTTTTCTCCCTGGCTGCGAGGCCAATAAAATTCCTATATAAATGCAAACTGTAACTAATTAAAGTGCAAAATGTTCGTTTGCAAACTTAAATAATTCATTTGTAAATTTATTTTCTCCATCCACCGGAAACTTTTCAGTTTCTCTCTTAGTGGGCATCACTAATTGAATAAATTGCGCACTAATTGTCTAAATCACGCCTGCGAACAAATTATGCAATATGGAATTTCAGTACAAAATTTGCGCATTGAGCATTTTATAGAAGAAGCATTTTCAGTGGGATGCTGCGGTGAGACTACGCTTAAAACGAAAGAATTTTGCGATTATATTTTGAAAATCGTAACAAATATTTTTGTCTTGTTGCCAACGTATTGTCTTATTTGTTGCTAATATGGTTGCATATGCTTGCAGTTTAGTCTGTTCTATACATAGAATATCGAAAGCAACTAATAATCACCCTTTCATATGAATGACAAAGCCCCCACAATTTCAATTTAATGTTTTAACACTCTACATTCATTTTTTTTTGTTTTCAGACTGTTAGGCAAAGATGCCTGAAAAAAATATGGCGGTCGAGAATGAAAATGCATCACCTGCAAAAAAGAGTAAGCCTTCTCCAGTGGCCAGGTCTGGAAACACTCTGGCCCAGATTACCATGCTAGATGGTACAATTTTGGACATTCATATCGAGGTAAACTGCCCATAAGTTTCCATTGACAATATATTCTCACTAATTTGCATAAATACGTTATTCAAAACTGTTATACATTGCTATCAACATAGTATTTCAAATTGTAGTTCTTTGAATCCGCATATTTTTAAATTATATTACACAAAGTAAAAAGTTCTCAGTGTTTTTCTCATTATTTCGATGATCAATTTAGCACAGTTAGAAATTTTGAAGTCGGAACATTATTTTGTTTACTCTATCAATGCAATGCTTTCATTTTAGAGGAAAGCCAGAGGTGTAGACTTACTTAACAAGGTATGTGAAGCAATAAATTTAATTGAAAAGGACTACTTTGGCCTTGTGTATGCTGATCGGCATGATCCTCGTAATTGGTTAGATCTTGATAAGAGGATAGGAAAGTTTATGAAAGGTATGTCTACAGTACTTTAAAATACTGCTCACGTAATTTCAATGAGTTTAAGCAAATCACATGAAAAAATACTTATCCAAAAATCGAATTTTAGCTGAACCATGGAAATTTAGTTTCGAAGTGAAATTTTACCCTCCCGATCCAGCCCAACTTCAGGAAGACATAACACGCTACCATCTATGTTTGCAAATCCGCAACGATATTTTAAACAATCGATTACCTTGTTCTTTTGTAACTCATGCCTTATTGGGTTCATATTTAGTTCAGTCTGAATTAGGTGATTACGATGCTGATGCAATGGGTAAAAACTACCTTCGAGAGTTTAAGTTTGCACCAAATCAAACTCAGGAGCTTGAGGACAAAGTTATGGAGCTACACAAAACCCACAAGTAATTATGCCTTACAATTTATATTTTATTCATTTATTTGACTTATTTCTTATGCACTGAAAAAAACATTTGTATTTGCAGGGGTCAAACACCAGCTGAAGCCGAGCTACATTATTTGGAAAATGCAAAAAAATTAGCTATGTACGGTGTAGATCTTCATCCAGCTAAAGATTCTGAGGGCGTAGATATTATGCTTGGTAAGTTAATTTGAAAGTGCCTTGTAGGCACAGCACTTTATTCGTTAAAATTTCTAGGGGTGTGTGCATCTGGGCTCTTAGTCTACCGGGACCGTTTGAGAATCAACAGGTTTGCGTGGCCAAAAATTTTAAAAATTAGCTATAAACGTCATAATTTCTACATAAAAATTAGACCAGGTGAATTTGAGCAATTTGAGTCGACTATTGGTTTCAAGCTAGCAAATCACAGAGCAGCTAAGAAACTGTGGAAAACATGTGTTGAACACCACACATTTTTCAGGTTGGACATTTATTTATATTTTATTGAACGATTAATTTGCATATTATTTTCTCATTAAGGCTTATGTCACCGGAAGTCAACCAAAAATCCTCATTTTTACCTCGATTAGGATCTAAATTCAGGTACTCTGGTCGTACTCATTATGAAACCAAGCGTACTCCAATAGATAGACCAGCACCACAATTCGAACGATCACTTTCTGGTAGACGATTGGCATCTCGTAGCATGGACCGTAAGTATTAATTTAAATTTGTGTCGCAAATTTTACAAGAACATTTTTATCAGCATTGGGCGGTACAAAACCAGAAGACGAATACAATGAAGCGAATAAACGACATACGATGTCTCATCCTCCCGAACATATACCGGATATTGACAACCAAACGCCAGCTAAGTTGAAATCGCCCAAAGAGTCAAAAGAAAAGGAAAAGGACAAGAAAGAGAAAGTTAAAGATAAGGTAAATATTAAATGTTGTTTTCATTTGTTGCTAGTTAAATCCTGTTGATCAACTTGTAGAATGTGAACTAACAAATGATTTCACTGTATGCAAATGTTAGCTTTTTATGTAATATAGCTCATTAGAGATCACCACCTCACATTTACTGAACAATCTTGCAGATGCTATACTTTCCATCTTTGAATATATCATTGCAAATTGTGTTTATGTTATTTATGTATATTTATTGAGAGAATGGGGATAGGTGTAGATTAAAAATTGATGAAATTCACGTGTTTCTCAGGATAATTCATGGACTTGATTGTATAACATCCATTTTGTGGATGTGATGTTGCCTATTAAGTATTTTTTCGAAAACTACAGCTCTAATGACAGTTCCAATTTATTCCCATATATTTTTATTGTAATTTGTAAACAATTTCCTGAAACTCTACTGATGTAGTATGCATTTAGCCAGAGATATTTATAGATAATTTCATGAAAGAAGGATTATGCAATGAGAATGATTTCAGAAATTCTGATAAAGGTCTATGCTAGAAAATTCAAATGGAATTGTTGGTACAAGTTATAATTTATTATATGTTAGATTATTCAAAAAGTTAATATGTTTTTAAAATTTATTATTATAAAAATTGCAACCATGCTAAATGTTTTAATTTTGAATATTCAGATTTGAAATACGTACATTTTCAAGTCTCAATAAGCAAAACCCTTTTTTGATTGAAAGATCCATTTGCAATTTTCTATTATTCCAATAAACTTGCTTGGATTTTTGAGCTTGGTTGAGAATCCATCTTTCATCGTAGGTTACAAATGTAAAAAAAATGAATTTGGAAATTGTAAATATATTCAGAAACGGTGGTTAAAAAATTGACAATTTAAATGTATAAGTACAAACTTCAAATAGTTAATCTGCAGGATTGTATTTCATGTTTCACAGTAAATGCTAAATCAACATATGATTTATTTTTGTTTTATATTTTGCTACCATAAAAATATTCATTGCCTAAAATCTATGTGAATAAATTAATAACATGATTTTACACAGTTTTAAGGAGTTTTCTTCTACAATTTCTAAGCAATATTTAGCTTCAAGAAAAATCCAATGAAAAAGTAATGGATTTAGTTTTTCTACAATCATTTGCCATTCAACTTGAATTTTTATTGATTTTTTTGCGAGATTTAGTTATATGATTTTATTTTCTTTATCATGGTTAAAGAAGTGTGTTAAAATTCTTAATTGGTGCAAACATTTTCTTTTTCCATGAGTCACGATTAATTCAATTTCAATTATACTTAATGCCTCAACTTAAATTATAAATGTTGTGTACCTATAACAAGCATACAAGAAGAGGAAGTGCAGATACGGAAACGGCCAGCTCGGCTAGTTCAGAGGAGGGAGAATATGAGGCAGAAAAAACTCAGAAGGTGTTAGAATTTATCAACACATTTTATGTGCTGCTAATGTTGCTACAAGCTCAGTTTTCTTCTTTTATTTATCGTCAGATTTACTTTTAATATCTACATAGAATTTTAATTTGATATGCTGACTCACTACTGCTTCATTTTTTAAACAAATAATTTACGGGGATATACAATATGCATTATTTTTATTTCAATGAACACATTTTTTGATAAATTGATTTCAAAGACATTTTTAAATTTAATTGTCCTAGCCAGATGAGATTGGTGATTGATGTGTATAATCAAAGCTTTAAAAAAAGTGCAAATACACATGTTTGCATTTCATATAAACGATGATCTTTAGAACATTAATGTTCAACTGGATGTTGTAGTTCCTTTACTTTTATTGTAAACAGAATATTTAGTTTAATTGATATTCCGTACTTTTGCACATTTTAATATCCAATCAAAAGTTTTCGTAAAAGTACCAGTCTTTGAATATTTGTTTCTTAGTAATAAGCATGCACCAGGCTGCTTGGATACATGTCTCAGATTTGTAAGTTCCTTGCTTTTAAGCATGCCCCAAATCATAGAATCTTGTTGCATGCAGTATGTCTAACTAAAAATTAATAGGAAATCTATGCAATTGTTTAATGTTTTGATTTAACAATCAATTTTATTGGAATTGTATGTAGACACATGCAATAAAATTTTGCGCTTCTGAGAGAAATGTCAGATAATGCTACTATGGGAACATTTAGAGAAACAAAACGTTGGGATAGTAATTCTCAGTGTTTTATTGAACAGTTGTGTTAAATTAATCTAACATACTATTTAGTTTTCTTTGGACTTTTAACTTAATGTTATACGAATTCTTAATTAAACTACACTAAAATCATTTAATTAAAGCAATGTGAATGTCACACTTGAATAATTCAGTTGCTAAAAGACTAATTTCTAGAAATAATAAAGTTGGAACATAACTATTATAAATATAATATAGTTTCTCCAATGTAGAAAAATATTCCATTCATTAATCTCACTAGGTTAGGCTGCAATTTTTAACTAACTTTTAAATTGTATTTTTAATGATTCCTTGGCAAGATAATCTACTGAATAAAACAATTTGATAGTTTAAAAAATGAACCAGTATATTTTAAATTTTGCTCAATTATTGCATATTTCTACACTTGATATAATAATTAGAAATACATACGTATATTATAAATTAGAACAATCAAGGGAAAAGTTTAATACTGGTAAATACGAAAATTTTCACTAAGTTAATTAGTTTTAATGATCATTATTTTTCATTTAGTATTGAACTTTTATCCTGTTTGAGTTAACCAGTATTGTAGGATTTGTTATGCTTGCCATTTCCTTGCATTTTTGATGTTGATGACCTTAATCATCTTTGAAAATATTGGCTAAAACTTTGCATTATAGTATACTGCATAATAAATTTGGCGTTATAAATAATCATTTTGGCTACCATTCGCTTAATGTCTACTGAACGTAACACTGATTCCATTTAGAATTACTAATGTAACTCTAATCTGCATGAAATTTAGCCTCATAATAGCGGCATTATATAGAAAAGCAGTGATTGTTTCGCTAATAATTTTCACTTAAGTAAATCTAGTCTATTCCTAGTAAAATATGTAATTAAAATATTACAATATAGAATATGGACCATGTAACCGAAATCAATGTTAGAAGAAAACTGGCCATTTTCATGCACATCTTCTTGATATAGTATGTATACATAATACAAACTGATGATAAAAAAGGTAGTCTTGATATAATATGTTCTGTATTGGTCACTATAGATTGCATTACCGAAATTACAAGTAACAAGCTGGTAAGGATTCTTTTTCAGTACCAAATAAGTACTAGTATGTAGGGTACTCGGCCCTAGACGAGCAAAGATGTAATTTGATCTTCTATTGCCTCCATACAAAACTAAGAAATTCAAGCGGAGTAGTGTAGCTATAGCATAGCAATGCTAAAAAATATTTATAATTCATTCAAAATATTATGCAGTATAGTCAGATTTCAAAGGACCTTCTTTTCATTATGTTAAAAATGTATTTATTTAATTTAAAGAAACCGGTTGGTGGTGTTGCCGTATTGCCAGCCGGTGGTTTATTTGGAAAGAAGAAAGATGACAAAGATAAAGAAAACAAAGATTCAAATGCTGTGGAGCAGAACGGAACAGACAATGAATCTCAGTTGAATTCCAGCGCAGAATATGACAAATCTCCAAGGGATAAAAAAGAACGATCCAAGGTGAGTTGCTAAATTAAGGTTTCTCATTAGAAAATTCTTATCCTTTTTTTAAATCTATTAGATATAACTTCTTTTTCAATAGATCGGGTATCAATTTAATTTGAATATCTAGCGTATTTTTGTTAAAATAATTTGAATGATATATATTTGAAAAGCTTCCCACTAAGTTCGGTATCACAATGAAGGTAAATTGTATAACATTTAATATGTATATTTGAAGTTAAACGTTCATAATGCATAAAATCAAATCTCCAAATATTATCAAATTTTTTTTTGTTGAAAAATAGGGCGCATTTCACAAACAAATATCAAAATAGTTAAATGAACAAATGTTTAATACAGTGGTAAATTTATTTCAAATCATAGTTTTTGTTACTTTTGTTTTCAAAATATACCCAACATATGAAAATATCTTGAATGTATAATAAAGATTAATCATTCATAATACAAAGCCATTATCATATACTGATAATGAGGTTTCACTCTAGTAAATAAAAACAAATGAAACAAAGAAAATTATGATAAAGATTTTGGAGAATATAACAAAGTTTGCTTATTTTTTTACAAACAAATTATTGATATGTAAAATACTTTAAAAGAAACACTTGTGCTTGATTTTTATTATTCGTCATGTCTTTTTGCAAGTAATGCTATGGTCAATGTTGTTTTAGTGTTATATATCGTAAATATTTGTTGCAAATTGCATTATCATTTTTGCCCAATTTGTTTGTAGTATTTGCTTGTAATAAAATTTGATATTACATTAGTGTAGTCATAATTTTTCAGTAGGCAAATATTTTGAATTCGTAAGCTATTTTAATTTAGAGAAAGTCATATAAAATATTTGCTTCATTCTTTTATTATATTCCGCATGTACTTACGTCGCATGTTTTGCTTTAAAATGAACAGAGTCCAGGCTTCCTCTTCAATAAAGGTGATAAGAAGGACAAAGATAAGAGATCTAAGAGTCCTGAGCAAGGAGGAGGTCCTCCTATGGGCTCCCCACAATTGCCAGGTTATACAAGAGAAAATGATCCTTCTACTGAAAAAATACCCCCAAAGAAGGAAGCTGTGCAGGAAAAAGTACCTGTTCCTGTACCAGTACCTATCCCAGTAAGTCAAGGTCAACCATTAGGATCTGCATATCGTGATCCCAGATCTGATTCTGCTGCCTTTATTGCTGGAGAACAGTATATGATACATCCAGACGAGGCAAATAAGCCACAAAAACAAGTCAGTCCTGTTAGTTCACCAACTGCTGTAATTCCAGTCGCTGCAGTGCCAAGCAAAAAGACTAAATTAGTTAAATTATTTGTAATAACTGCCAAAAAAGATCCCAAAACTGGTAAAATGGATATGGAAACTGCAGTACATGAAACTTGTGAAGGCATACAGACAGTAGAAACTGGTCTAATTGATTCTAAGTATGGCTTAATCGATCCTTCAAATGCAACAATAATTGTAACTGACCCAGCTAATGGACAAAAGGAAGTGATCCAAGGATATGTAGAACCATCTACAAAACAAATATGCATTACTTCAGGTGCTGTTATCAATCCTCAAACAGGAAAGAAAGACGCTAGTATGGGGCAGATAATTGCCATATCTGGTAAAGAGCAGAAACCTACCGTAAGTCCTTTGAAACCATTCCCAAAGAAACGTATTATTAAAATTACGGTAACTACTGCCAAAAAAGATCCTAAAACAGAGAGGATTGAAGCAGAGAAAGGCACTGTAGAAACTTTAGATGCTGTTCTTGACCCAGTTTCAGGACAAATTGAAACTAAATATGGAACCATTGATTCTCTAAATAAAAAAATTGTTCACAAAGATCCCAAATCTGGTAAAACAGACGTTCGGCCCATTGACATTGATGATACTTTAGGACAAATTGTCGTTAAAGAAGGTGTAGTAGATCCCAAATCAGGAAAAGTAGATCCGAATTTAAGACAGCTGATTCTAATATCTGATAAAGGTGATACTGTAGTACCCATAACTGCAGTTACAGCACAAAGAGATGCTAAAACTGGTCAATTGGACTCTACAAAGGCTCACAGTGAAGTTAGAAATGGCAAAATAAATCCAAAAACTGGAGATATAGTTACTAAATATGGTACTATTGATGTAAACAAACGGGTTATCACAAACCGGGACCCAGTTTCTGGTAAACTTCAAGAACGTTCAATTCAACTTGATGGTCAAGATAATGTAATTATTTTATCTGGAGTCATCGACCCTCTCACAGGAAAAAGAGATGATAATTTGAGCCAAATCTTACAAATTGGTGCCGAAATAGATTCTCAACTGGAAGTTACATCCGTTGGAGGGAAAGCAGATAAAAAAGGTTTGGATCCAAAACATTCAACTTCTGAAAAAACAACTGCTCTGTATGATCCAGATACAAACAAAGTGTTCACAAAATATGGTATTTATGACCCAATTCACGAAACGTTGACGTTTATTGATCCAAAATCGGGAAAAGCAGAAGTTAAACAAGGTCAGCATGATCCAGCATTAGGTGGTACCTTATTCCGTGGCTTGGTCAACCCGAAATCAGGAAAAGTAGATTCAAATTATGGTCGTACTATTAAAATTGAACCAAAGCATGCTGCTGTTGATCCAGCTGCCGAGGCACAATTATTCGAAGCTGAAATTTCAAAGGCACCCACTGCCCCTGCATCTCCAGCTAAAACCATAACAACACCAGTGCCAATTGCAGATAAAAATGCTGTAATTAAAATTATGGTTATTACAGCTAAAAAGGATCCTAAAACTGGCCAATTGGATATTGAAAATGGTACAGTCGATCATTCTGCTGGTATAATTCATTCTAATGGTGAAATCGATTCTAAGTATGGCTTGCTTGATCTTAAGAAAGGCACACTAACTTATTCCGATCCGGCATCTGGCAAAGAAGAAATCGTTCAAGGAAAAGTTGACCCTGTGACTGGACAATTCGTCATATCAAGTGGTGCAGTTTTGGATCCAAAAACAGGAAGAAAGGATGACCACTTAGGTCAAGTTATTACAGTTGTAGGTGACAAACCTAAACCCGTCGAAAAAATGGTTCCCAATGCTCTTCCTTCACATCCAGTACCAAAAAAACGTGTGATCAAAATATTGGTCATAACTGCTAAAAAAGATCCAAAAACTGGAAGAGCTGAAACTGACAAGGGCACAGTTGAGAAGCTTACTGCTACAGTAGATCCAGTATCAGGAATAATTGATACCAAATATGGTAAAATTGATCCAGAAAATGGAAAAATTATTCAAAAAGATCCTAAAACAGGCAAAGCTATCATAACACCAGTTAGCATAGATGAAAATAGCGGTCAAGTATATATCGCTGATAATGTTGTAGATCCAAAATCAGGTAAAATATCACCAAATCTTGCACAACTCATTAATATTGTCGATCCAAAAGAACCTGTTGTTACTATTACAACCATAACAGCACACAAAGATCCAAAAACTGGCGCTATTGATATCAAGAACGGACGACCAGAAATTACAAATGGAAAAGTTAATCCAAAGACTGGAGAAATTATGACAAAACAAGGCACAATAAATCTCAAATTGATGAGAATTATTGCTAAAGATCCTAAAACTGGCAAACTCACTGATCGACCAATTCAAATTGATAAGGAAGATAACATTATTATTAGCCAAGGAATTATTGACCCGAGAACTGGAAAAGTTGATCCTAATATGGTTCAGGTTGTACAAGTAGGTCCTGAAGTTGACCCAGAAATTCAAATCACAACATATGTTGGAAAACTAGATACAAAGAAAAATGCCATTGACTCGAAGAATGCTACACCTGAAACAACAGTAGCACTTTATGACCCTGATCGTAATATAATTTATACTAAATATGGACACCTTAATCCTGTTGATGAAACTTTAACTGTATTAGAACCTAAAACGGGTAAGATGGAGGTTAGACCTGGAGAAACAGAACCCAACACTGGTGAATTAATATTTAAAGGTGGTTTCACTAATCCAAAAACAGGTAAACATGATCCACACTTTGCTAGAGCGCTCACTGTACATATCAATGAGCCATCTGTCGATGCAGTGGCACAACAACAACCATCTGAAAAAGATTTAGAACAAATGAAAGCGGCTCCTGCTGTTCAACAAAGTGTTAAATCTACAACACCTGTTACTACACCTACTAAAACAATACAAACGCCTGTAAAACAAGCAGCTAGTCCAACTATGCAAATAGGAGTTGCCCCTCAACCTGTTCCAAAACACCGAATTGTTAAAATCATGGTTATAACCTATAAAAAAGACCCGAAAACTGGGCAAGTCGATATTGATAATGGTGAAGTAGAACATTTAAGAGGCATACTTGATCCAAACACTGGTTTTGTCGAAACCAAGTATGGGTTAATTGATCCCAAAAATGGTTCAATTATTACAAGAGATCCAACAACTGGTCAAAATGAAGTTTTACAAGGAAAGGTAGATGCTACAACTGGACAAATATCAGTTCCAGGTGGCAAACTTGCTGATCCAAAATCTGGGAAGCCGGAGCAAATTGCTGGACAAGTTTTCTCCGTTGTTGGTCTGAAACAAGCTCAAGAACCAGTGTCATCACCACTGGTGCCTAGAAAACGTACAATTAAAATCACAGTAATTACAACAAAGATTGATCCTAAAACGGGTAAACCAGACCCAGAAAAAGGGCAGATTGAACAATCTACTGCCACATTAAATCCTGCAACAGGTTTAATAGAATCAAAATATGGATTAATTGATCCCAAGAATGGAAAACTAATAATTAATGATCCTAAATCAGGAAAAGTTGATGCTAAATCAGCTCAGGTAAATGAAAGCACAGGGCAAATAATTGTAGCATCAGGAGTTGCAGATCCCAAGTCTGGAAAAGTTGACAGTTCTTTAGGACAAATCATTAGCATTGCTGGGCAAAATGACCCCATTGTGGAAATTACTACAATAACTGCTAAAAAGGACCCAAGAACGGGAATTATTGATGTTAATAATGGTCAAATGGAAACAACTAGAGGCAAAGTTAATTCTGCGACTGGAGACATTGCAACAAAATATGGAGTGATAAATTTAAAACTAATGAGAATATCAACTGTGGACCCAGCAACTAAGAAAACGGAAACGAGGAAGATCTTAGTTGATCAAGATGGAAACATTATTATCCCTACAGGAGTCAGAGATCCAAAAACTGATACTATTAATAATGAATTGGGTCAAATAATTAAAATTGGGCAAGAAATCGAGCCTGAGGCTCAGATCATCACATTTATGGGTAAAGTGGATCCAAAGAAGAACACCATTGACTGTAAGAATATTGTGCCAGATGTATCTACTGGTGTTTACAATCCCCACACTCATAAGATAGATTCAAAATATGGTCAAATTGATCCAGTTAATGGCACTTTGACGTATGTAGATCCTAAAACTGGCAAACAAGAAGTAAAACAAGGCATTATTGATCTAAATACTGGACATATTTTATTCAAGGGCTATACAAATACTAAAACTGGAAAACATGATCCAAATTATGGAAGATTGGTATCAGTTTTGATCACAGATCCACAAATTGATAATAACGGACAAGTTATAGAGAAAGATGTTAAAAGCTATAAGATTGATCCTAAAACGAGCCAAGTATGGGCATTCGATCATCAGGACCCTATTACAAAACAAGAAGTTTATTCTACTGGGCAGATTGATCCAACAACAGGATACATCATAACGGTTTATGGATATTTAGATCCTAAATCTGGTACGATATCTAAAACTGTGAAAGTTGATCCTAATAATGCTAAAGTAGATCCAGAAACCAATCAAGTTTATACAAAGACCGGCGAAATTGATGAATTAGGTGAACCATTGTACTCTGTTTCTGAAATTGATCCGAATAGTGGTGAAATTTACACAAAATATGGTAAAATAGATCCAAAGACTGGCAAGCTGATTATTATTAGAGTTTATTTGGTGACACAAACTGACCCAACTGGAAAGATAAAGGAAATTGATCCTAAAGATTGTCAATATGATGAAAAAACTGGTAGGATTATTAATGTTACAACACATACTGTATACATGTATAGTATGGTAGATCCTAAAACAGGAAAAGTTGTTCAGGTTGATCCTAATGATCCGCTTGTAAAGAGTGCTAATACAAAAGTAACTCAAGTGTTGACCCTTTCGGGTGAAATTGATCCTGTAACTGGAAAAATCCATACCGAATGGGGCCATATTGATCCTCAAACTGGAGATATTGATCCAAAAACAGCTAGAAGAGATCCGGTTACTGGGCAATTGATATTGAACTATGCTCAAATAGATCCTTCGCATTTTACTGATCTTAAAGATACTAAGGTTCGTGTGAAGACATTCACAAAAAAACCAGGAGCTAGTTCATCTGAAGGTGAAAGCAGTGACGATGACTTGCTGGAGTACGCAGCAGAGAATATGCAGGACTTGGCTAGCCTTAAGATTCCTTCAGGTAAATCAAGTTTAAGTACCCCGGTCGTAGTTAAAACTACCACAAAACAAATCGTTACAAAAGATCGTGGGGGCCTGACTCAAGATATCGAAGAAAAAGTTGAAGATGGTCGAACAGGTGAAGTTACAATATCAAAGCAAGTAAACAAGGTAAGTGCTAATATTATGTTTTAGTTATTATATTTTTAGTTTGAGCACTACACATTTTTCAACATATTCTTACTTTATAGCATTTGTGATCTGATGTAGATAGTTTACTGAATTGTATTCTCCAGTTACTACATTTGATAGAAAACTATTTCATTGGGTGTTTCTTTATTCCTTCAAATACAATTTGAAATATATGGTCATTCATTTTTGATAATTACATTTTTAGAAACATTGTTAAAATAAAGGTGCCCAAGCTGCTATTCTTTTCCCGATTTTTGTTTAATTTTTTAAATTTATACATATTAATATAATAGTGACAAATAAACTGTCACTAATATCTTGAAGAATACAGGTACAGTTTATTTGGAAAATTATAAAGTAAAATGTGTTGAAAATTGTTATTAAAATAATTTATATACTTAATTATTAGTTGCAATAAAATAGTGTGTTGCATTAGTAAATGAGTTTTTGTATTGTCGTTATCAATTTTATATTTTGCAAATAGATGTTGTTATGCACTAGTAGGAGTTGAAACTATGAAGTAGTTTATAATTAAAAGTGATGGTTTAATTTTGGGGAGATGGAATGCTATCCTGAAAGACATGACATTTTATTGAATTCACTGTTATAGTCTTAAATTTGACTTTTATGAATTAAGTTTGATATTTGAATAGTTAAACCTTCAATATTCAAGAATAAACATGCCCAATAAATAAAATATACTTGCGTTTAGGGAAATGCCCTTGCCCTTACGTCAATAGAATTTTGTATAGTCTATGTATCACAATGTAGCAGTTTAACTTCATCAAATTAATTTTAGGCCAAATAAATTATGCATTTCGCCAAGTCAAAATATTACCTTGATTATAAGGAACATTTATGGAATAAATTGCAATTTCTTTAAAAAAAATTTCAATATTGGATTTTTTTAATTTGAGAAATACATTTTGAAATGCTTTTATTTGCAATTTAAGTATTCTACATTTAATTTTGACACTAGCAAGTTCTGCAATAATTCTAAAGATACTGAAGAATAAGTTTAATGGCTGAGCTCTTGAAGGTGTGAGCAGCTTCTGATCTATTAAGCTATTATATATAAAACGGGGTTAACATTATTATTAGAGTAACTGATGATATAAAATTTAGAATTAAATTCTAAAGAACAATAAAAAAACCATTAATGGTTAATGATCAAAACAAAAAGTAAAATTGTATTTGTAAGATCTTGAAAATTTTAAAAATAATTACTACCCCAAAATTCTTTTACTTCCAAAACGATTTGTGCTTTGTACAATCGTTTTGTAAAATTGTCTACTAATTAGCAAGTTATAATAAACATTTACATATATCTGGGTGTAATTTTGTGACATTCATTTTTAAAAATTATTTTTTATAGTTGCAAATTCAAACAGAAAATGTTTTATTTCAATAGAGGCGCACTAGTTTTACCATTTTAATTTTTAGCTTCTTCTTTTATTTATTTATTTTTGTTTAATCAAAGGCGGACTTAGCTGGAGATGATGGTAAGTCTCCATTCGTTACTGCACGTGCTGTTACAACTAGGACAGCTACTACACATGAAGATTTGGGAACAAATGCCAAAACTCAGCAGTTGGAAGAAAAAACTGTTGCACATTCTATGACGTCTAGTGCCACAAGGCAAGAGCAACGGACAGTTACACAGGAAGTTAAAACAACTAGCACTGTTGTTACCGGAGATCAGGTTATATTTCTTTTTAATTATTTTTTTTTTCATTTTGTTGTTTCAAAAAGTGTGTGCATGTCGATTGATACAAAAATGATTTCATATTGATTTAATATATTTTGCATCATACATTCATTTGGGTTTGTAATTAACAATTCTTACAACATTACTTACGTTACTTTGTTGCACAATGCTGAATATTTTACAAAAATCTTTTCAGAAAGGAAGTTTTTGAACGTTACTTGCCATTCATTTACATTCTGTAAAAATATCCATATCTTAGCTATGATTTGCTTTCATAATAGGACAGAAATTATGAAATTTTAAATTATTTGTATTAGTTGTTATTGTGGAAATTGCTCTAGTTCTCCTAAGTTTGTTTTGTAATAACACGGGTATTGAGGTACAGAGACGATGAGATTATTTCACTTAAACTTTGGAAATCTCATTCTAGGCAATAAGTAGATGAGTAGCGATCCAATGAACACCATTGAGATCAGTTAAGTTATTACAAAATTTCACGTCATAATTATTAAGAGAATTAGATAGAATCGTGTTTTAAAATTTCAATCTGAACTATTCTGATGTAATATAGGGATTATTTTCCAAACTCTTAATTCTTGTTCAAATATGAAAAAAAAAAACAAAAGGAATTTCAGTATACATAAAAAATTGTATTGTTCTTTAGTGCTACATAAAACAAGTGTAGGTAAAGTTCGTGTTAGAAATTTCAAATTTGGCAATATTTATTTTTTGATAGTTTTCAAATAAGCATTTTTGATGGAATGCTAAAACGATCTTTGATATTTCATGCTATGTTCTGTGTGCTAATATGCATGGCTTCATATAGCTGGGCCGACGAGACAGTGTAAGCTCGACAAGTTCAGGTGACTCAGGCACCCCTATTGACCCCCCTGATGACCCCAACCACCCATATTATAGCAGTGCAGTCTACCAGGTAGGTTCAGCTGGGCAAATCAGCTTTTTACTAATTTCTATATGCATCTAATCCATAATAAATGAGTGAATTTGTTGATTCTTTTTAAATTGTTCTCATGGTACATGAACTGGTAAGTGATGGTAGTGCCGCCCTTCCATCTACGTTATGCAGCCAAAATATATCATGTATCCTATGTGTATATTGTTTAAAAAAATCGAAATTGTGACAATAATAATTTACAGGAAGGGACACCCGTGGTTCAAACTGAAAGTGTAGTGATCAGCGGAGACCCTACTATTACACGCACCAGCACAACACAGGTACCTGTGGTAGCAACTGAAGCTCGTAAGGTACATTTGACATCTGATGACGGCAATTATTCAGCAACTGGGGAAATTATAAGCTCTCAAACTATCAGCTCTAAAACTAGAACTGTGGAAACTATCACAGTAAGTGTTCCCTTGTTTAATATTGATACAAAATTTCTACTTGTCGCACTAGGCTGATAGAAAAGTATAATCAAAACAATTTTCTAGTATAAAACTGAGAGAGATGGTGTAGTGGAGACCCGAGTTGAACAGAAGATTACTATCCAATCAGATGGTGACCCAATTGACCATGACAGAGCATTAGCCGAAGCTATTCAAGAAGCTACAGCTATGAATCCAGACATGACTGTTGAGAAAATTGAAATTCAACAACAAGCTGCACATCAATAAGTAAGTTTGTTTGTATTTATCGTCTCATATTTTTATAAAGTTATTTTTTCTTGGTCTATTTTGTTTTATAAATATTCCACATTCAGTTCTAAAACTTCAATTTCTAGCAAAACGTTAGGGATATTCAGTAAATTTTGCTTAAAAGATAGACGATAAGGTTTTACTCATTAAATATTCTAAGTCTATTACAAGGAAAACGTAATTGACTCCTTAGCTTGCTGAATTTTTAACACATCTATTAATTTTAGATGGAAAACCAATTCTTCAAAACAACATTTTGCAGCTTGAGATTACGTATTAAGGCAGGATTAACAACATTACCTCCATTAATTTTATATGAACAAAACTGATTAAAATAAGTTATAATACGTTACTATAATAATAGCGGCTTACTTCTAAATTCTTATTTTATAAAAAATGCATAAGTATAAGGTTCACAAGAAGGTGTTGTAAAAAGAAGCTAGCCTTTGTTTTTGTAAATTTCTCAAAAGAATCTTTATATATTGTAATATTATTTTAATCATAAGCCTGATTTATTATTTCTATGGGATATCCTCTACCGACATCCTTCAGAAATAATTATCACTTCATCTTTTTAATATTAAGCTTGGTGTATGGTCACATTAATTTTTTTATTGTCTTTTTTTTAATATATATATAATTTTATATATGAATATGTTTTTCGTGTTTAATCAACACGTTTGATTTTGTTGATTTATATTATATTTATTTAAAATAGAATAAGATTTTAAGAACTATTTAAAAATTGCAGCTTGATTTGATGTGAAAATAATAAGAATATTCAATTTGCCTCTAATTCAAGTAATATTAATTAAAATTATAAAATGTATTTGTGAGGTGCTTGTTCAATTGATATATATGAAAACCTAAACCCAAAATAAAAGTGCTAGAATTTTAGGTAAACATGAATCTCGTAGATCGCAAAATTGAAAAATGTGTTCATAAAATAATAAATATTTAAAATCTAAAACACATTCCATGTTAACATACTCGAAAGATTTTAAAATTTATATTAAATCTATAACTCTCTTTGTTTGTTTTCAAATATGTATTACACATAAAATATATGTATTTATAACAAAGTGTACAAAAACTATTTTTCAGACAAAAAAGCCTTGTTAAGAGAGACAATAATTGGTTTAAAGAAATATATTATTCAATTATCAACTTACATGACAATTTTTTAGGAAACCAATGTTGTTTCTTTAAACCGGCTAAAAATTTCTAATTTGTTTCATTTTTAATGGTAATTAATTTTTATATTCATATAAAATTTATAATACGGGAACATATGCCTTGCACTTTTTTAAATTTCAATCATTCAGTGTTAGCTTGCTTACTAATCATGTATAAGTTTAGTTTTTATAATCATATTTCTGAAAAATGTGGTATTACTTTTTAATTACATATAAAATTACTTTTATTTTGTTGTTCTTTTATATTGTACACAGAGGACATTAACATTATTATATAATTTTAACTATAAAATGTTGTATAGCTTATCTTTCACACTACTGCAGCTATAAGTATAAACTAGTTGTTTCTACATATTTGTTTTACAAAGTTTTATTTAATTAATAAATATGTTTCAAAAATTGAATATTTTATTGCTTTACCCCCTCCTTAATGATGAAAAATTTTGGAAGGAATGCGAAATATTCCGGCAAAATTTTAAATATAATTTTCTTGGTGTTACCTGGTGAAAAATCTAAAGTGTCTCCTGAATACATGCAGCTACAAGAAAAATTATTAGGTTTGAATAGCAGTTTTTGGGACGAAGTGGACTGTTTGTCAAACAATTCAGACATACTTGATGTTTCTCAGCATTTTACAGACGACGATTTATGTGAATATATGGTGACAGAAACAAATTGTTTAACGATGGTGCAAAATCTGAAGTGGAAAGATGTGGTTGAACTAAAAAATATGTTAGGATTACTTTTGTTAACAGGTAGAGGATCCAAAGTCAGGACAGGTGAGTATTGCTCAACAAATATAGTAATAGAAGACCCTGTTTTTGTAAAAGTAATGACTAGAGATCGATTTACGCAAATGTGGCATTGGTGGCATTTTTCTGATAAGATGATATTGATAATACAAGAGATTGTCTGCAAAAAGGTCGCCCTATTATTGATTGTTTTGATATAATTTCAAGAAGTTAACAAGCCACAGAGAGAATTGTGCCTAGTTGAAAGCATCATGCATTGGACAAGCCATTTATCATTCAAGATTAATAACACTGCCAAAATTACTAAATGTAGATTAGTTAAAGGAATGACTTATGAAACTTGAGCTGGGTATATTTGTAATTTTCGAATATGTTGGGGTGAAGCAAATCGGTTCACATTGAAACACATGAACAATTATTACAATATTGTCGACACCAGCTAACTACTTCTACAAAACCAATTCAGAGTTTGTAGTAATATAACTACAAATAGAGGTGCTCAGCTTTGTTTGCAAAATGAAAAATTAAAAATCTGGAGTGTCTCCACTTAACATTCCCGTATAAATATATGTACGGCATAAAAGTACCTGTGATTAATAAAACTACAAACACTTACATGCGCTTCATAACTAAAAGCAAAAGTTTTAATATTCATAATTAATACTAACGTCAATACCATTATTCAACACATTAATATATTCATAAGGAATATTCAATTCTTTTTAAGTGCATATATATATATCATCGGAATATTTTCAATATTTCTTTATGTAATGTGCAATACATTGTGTTTAAAAATATATATACTCTTAACTAATCTGCAATATGACACATTTGTAAATACCCTTTGCGAAGGCTTGAATTTTAGAAGGTGAACTCATAACTAAAGGAAGAGTTTGATTTTAGAATATTAATTAACTAAAAAATTTAATTTATGACGGTAAAGTTCCACTTCCGGATTTCAAATTTACACGGAACTATTTGTTATTGCTATATTTTCCATGTTTAGCATTTTTGTAAAATTTTTTATTCCAAAGCCTACTAAAATTGGAATTTTTAAAATTAAAATATTAGCGTTTCCGGCGCTCCGATCATATTAAAAGTTTGTATCTGCGAGTTTTTTGTGATAATTAACATGTGCACAAAATTTCAATAGTATGGCTTAATTTTAAAGACTACTTTACTTGAAAAAGTTTCAAAACTGTGTAAGTAAACGGGTGGTCCTACATGCCTCAAAAGTTGATACGGATCTAAATTTTTACGATAATGGTATTATAGCAAATTTCATTGCTCCAGCTCAAACGGTCTGACCGCTATTGTGTTTACATACACACACACTCAGACAACGTGCCAAAAATGGTCAAAATGGATTCAGGGGCATTCAAAATGTGGAGATCTGTCAAAATCTCGAGGTCGAATTTTTTCATGATCCCAATACCTTCCCTATGCTATACTTCGTATAGTATACAGGAATGTAAAAAGGACAAAATATGTTCCGTCATTATCAAGACATTTTACTATAATATTGGCAGCTAAAGAGATTTGTCACCACAATTGTTATAATGCATTCAGCCATTTTAATAGAAAGTCGTAACATTGATTGGGTAACAAAACAAAAAATTTGGAAGCCAATATACATAATTAAGCAGAATAAATTCAAGAAAGAGATTCGTTCCGATCAATATTTGGCAATATTAGTATGCTTTATTAAAAATGGAATCTGGAAGAGTTTAAGGCTTTTAAAACCTTATGGATAAAATAAAATGTTATATAAAATTCAGTATCGAGTACTTCTAGAAAAAAAAGATTCTGCAGGCAGATTGCTAAAAGATCCCAGGAGACGAGTTTGTTCTGCGGATAAGAAAAAAGTTTTACTGGCTATATGTGTCAATTTTGCAATGTGCGTCTTCACAAGGGAGAAATTTTTTTTAAATAGCAAATTTTTTATAAATATTAGTGTTGTTTTAGCGAATAAGATTAGAAACAATAATTTTGAACATATCTATTAGTTTATAAGTAAAAATAGGTTTAGTTTTACTTTATATCTTAGCAAAAACAACGATAATTAAATGCAATTGATTCAGACTCTTGTGAAATATACCATCAATAACTTGATATAATGAGCTTTGCAAATTATAGAAAAAAAAGACTAATCAGCACATAGAATTCTTAGATATATCTTATTGTGTACCTTATCTTTAGATAGAATACTGCTAGCATGTATTTAATGATTTGTGGAAACATTCTTAAAATGTTTTCTATAGCTGGTCTGTAGTTTTACATATAAGTATTTCTAAAAAAATTCTTCAGCACATATTAAAAGATTTAATTACAAAATCAATGACATTACTAATAATAATTTGACATCATACAAAATAAACTATCTTGGATGAATATTTAATAAGCGAGGTGATAAAATAGGTGGTCTTGATGATCTTTTCTTCTGCTTCCTTAAAATAGGAGGCACTTTGCTAATAGAATCTGCACTGGTACTGGGCACTAAGAACATAGCAAGATTGTAATTAAATTAAAATGTGTCCATAATTTGAAACCCAGCACTTACAGGCTTTCCAAGGTATGTAAGTAACTGTGTCACCACTAGTATCAAAAGTGTCTTCTGTTAGAGTTTTGATGATAGAAACAGAAACTGCTTTTTGCAGAGCGGGGGCATAATTTTTAGTAATTTCTAAAATTAGAAAAAAATTAGTTTTGTTAGATCACGTAAGTGTTAAGACAAACCTGGTGCTTGGTCTGCAATTGAAATATTTTGCCTGCTTGCAAAGTTACTTTTTTCGAAATCAAACCTTTTGATGAAACACCGAGTAGTTTCATTAATATTCTTACCATCAAGGCATGCTAAAAGTATAAATAATGAGTTTTCACTGTTACCTCATTGACACTAATTTGTACATATTTATACAATTATACTGGAATGAATCTACTAAATTTAATAACAAATGATGAAAAATATTTGGGTTGCACGTTCTTTTGGTGTGTAAATATTTAATCAAAAACCTAATCTTAGCAGCCTTACCCAACCTTTGTGTGTTTCCTATAATATCTTCCCTGTACCGGTGTACTTTTGTTACAGGATTACCAATAAATTCTGCTTCATTTAAATAGTACATATTCTTTAAAGCGTTGTATATTACCTTAGTGTTTTCTAATTTATTATAAGAAGCATTTAAGTATTTTAAAAATTTCAAAGGTGCCACACCTTCTAAGTCAGTGATATTATTGTGTGATATATTTAGTACTTGCAATGATCTCTGAAATAGCGTTTAAAAACATAAAATATAATTAGAAAACTTGTTACAGTACCCTCAGATTAACTTACTCCGATATTAAACATAGTCCTCGGATCAAAACATAATGAATCACTTTTGGCAAGATCTTGTTTTTCTAAATGTAGCTCTTCTAAGAACGGCAGATTTTCTAAGTTTTCTACAACTGCTATTTCATTATGTCCCAAATATAGTTTTCGTAGCTTATATAATTGGTTTAAGTTTTCGATTTTTTTTATCTTATTGTTTTGTAGATACAAATGTGTAAGATTAACAGCACCATTCAAATTTTCAATTTTTTTAATTAAATTATCATGAAGATAAAGTGTTGTTAGTGCAGTACTCATCGGTATGTTAATCTAAAAGAAATGTGTAATATAAAGCATACTAAAATTTTGACCACCTTATTTTAACGCAAGTATACCATCCTCTCCAAATATTTGTCATGCATATAAATATGGGTTAATTTCTTTGTAGCTATTTTTGTGGAACTCTTTTTACCGAGTTCTTTCTTAGGGCACCCAATTTCATTTTTGGGTTTTTCTAAATTTACATCCATAGTTTAAATAATCCACTAAGAAACGATTTTTGTTTGCCAAATACTGTTATATTAAATTTGATCGATAAATTTTTATAAAACTTTAACAATCCCGGTCACTATGGTTTCACAATAAAGAGACCTATCGCAGAAGCCAATGGCATATCTCGAATAATTGCTAGGCAACCAGGCCAAAGACAACCATTTGGCCAAAGGGCAAATTTTACCCGATGATATCTTTACTTACGCCGGATTTTGAAACTTGAACCAAAGTAATTTGAAAGATTAACACCAAGAAAACTAAATTATTGATAATTTCCAATTATAATTATGAAATTATGAGAGTGTTAGGATTATAATTTCTAAGTATCCTTAAGTTCAGAGATAAGCTATGATTTAAATTAAAAATGGTTATTTCTTTCATTATGTTCTTACTACGATCCTGTGATATTAAAGTTGTTTGCGCGCTAGAAATAGTGCGCTCCATGCGCTCTTTTAACTTCAATATAGCTGAAGTTATACATAAAGTTAATAGTTAGATAGTGCAAAGGGTGGGGATTGTTGTGAAATCAGCTATACTACAGCGTTAAAAAGTGAGGTTAAGAATCTCAATTTCATGTCTTAGCTTATTTCGTCATTTGAACTGATTTGAACAGTATTAATTCTTTAAAACTTGCTCAAATAATGTCGCCTGCAAAGTCAAGCAAGTCTTTGCAAGAAAATATGGTCCTGTTGAATGAAACTAGACAAATGTCGGCGGAAAAGCTTAAAGCAGAGAATGACAATTTTCGAGAGTTGCAAAAAGACCCTACTTTTAAGAGAAAGAAAAAAAAGCTGTTCAAAAAATATAATCTGGAAGAGTTTAAAGAAGACCCCAATACTAAAAGATTACTAAAGCAAATACCTGTAGTTATTCCTAAACAAAAATTAGTAAATGCCTTCAGGCTTTTAGACAGTCATGAAGATGCCATTCAATCTAAAAAACGGGGACCTGGATCAATAATGAATTCTTGCAAAAAACACATCAAAACAACAATTGATAATGAGTCTTGGGATACGTCTTTCCACATTATTAAAAGTATTAGGCATGCTGTTACTACGCACGATTGGGATAGTTTGACTCATTTGCTACTCCTGCTAGCTGATCATAACGAGTTGTATTTACCACTTGTAAAGGAGGTAAGAATGTTTACAATACTGCAATATTGTCCAAAACAACTATATTTTCTTAAACATAATGAAATGATTTACATGTGTTTGCTTATAATTAATAAAGCCTTGATTAGATAATTTAATTATTAATTATTGATACATTCATAGAAAAGTGCAGCAAATGAACAGATATTATGTCTCGCACTACACTTAGGGGAAAGTTTATCTTCATATATGTTTGACACCCTTTGATGGTTACATATTTATGTTGCATAGATGAGCGATTAGCCTTGTATTATATTTGGTATTATATTATATCATATCTTGTATTATAATAATTTTTCTAGCTCTAATTCAGAAAGAAACTGAAATATCACTCAGAAAATGCAATTTTATTTATTTTTTAGCCTCATGAAATAATTTGTTTTACTGGTAGAGATAATTATACATATTTTATGTATAACATATGGTGAAAATTTATATTTTTGATGAGCACGATAAAAATATTTGATATATTTTTAAAAATGTATGCATCAGTAAACTGTTCATTTCCAATTAATTGTAGGCAGGTGTATTTTGAAGACTCAAAGCTATATTATTCAAATATTTTATTGTGTAGTTAATCCATATTTTTATTACAGATGACCCTCCTTAACCTTTTAATGAACAAATCTGACTTTAATTCAGAAATACTGGATGATTTTTTGAAACTGTGTTTTACTACTACCACAACAGAACCAGATGAATTTGATGTATGGTACAAGCAAGAAGATACATTTTAGGACTATATACAATTTTATGAGTCTGCTAGTGGAATTTATAATATTTAATTTTTATAATAAATCTGTTAAATGAATTATTTATTAAATATTAAATTATTCGCTACTATTTTATTTAATAATAATGGCGGTTCAATTTTTACATAGATGACGATAGAGTTTCGAAAATATTTCTATACAGTTTGATGCAGTTCAGTAGTTTAAGCATAGAGTGCACTTTTCTGTAAGACAGGCTTGTATAACATTTTCGTACAATGCCAAATTAAGCTAACATATTCTTAGTGGTTGATTAAAACCCCCATAAATGTCTATAAATTTCCATTCTACAACTTCATCGTTGTGACAAAAGGAGTAAAAACTTATGTTTTTAAAATGCTATAATTATTTGCAGATATTTGGCCAAATGAATTATGTTATAGATAGAAAGGTTGCAACAAATTAAAAAAATATATTATAGAATAATAGGCATTGCAAAGAAGATGAAAAATGAGGTAAAGTGGAAAGAAATAAAATATTCAATCTCGCATATTAGCTTTTTGCATTGAAAAAATTCTAATCTAAAAATTGAATTCTTTAAAAGGAAATGAAATTGATATTAAGAAAACAATGCTTGATACATGTATTTATTCACAAGAATCACAACATACAAATATAATGTTTATAATTAAGTTGTTCCGCATACCAGATGGGAATATATTTTTCGTAACAATAGGGTTTAAATTTTTCTATAACATTTGATGTGCAATTGCTGACTTGAAAATCATTGTACCGATCCTTATTATCTATATACAACACACTATTGAAAAATAAGACTAATTTCATACAGCAAAAGACATTACACCTTTAGAGATTCACTCCTATAAAGTTAAGCGTAAAAAATGCATAAAACTGCATTTGGAAAGAGAGTAGTCTATATGAGTGCTTTAAATAGTGTTTAGTCTACACTGGTACATAAATACTTCTTATATTTTATTATTTAATGTACATTATCACTCAAAAACTTCATTATGCAAGATCTATTTGCACAATTACATTTTATTGAATAACCATTAAGTATTTGCTATTGCAAAATTTTAATATCATTTCATTTATAAT
Source organism: Helochares maculicollis (assembly GCA_033557835.1). Lineage (NCBI taxonomy): Eukaryota > Metazoa > Arthropoda > Insecta > Coleoptera > Hydrophilidae > Helochares > Helochares maculicollis. The sequence goes on from JAWQRO010000322.1 coordinate 35,140, forward strand.
TAATACTGTCTATATCAAATCATTATTGTATTTTTGGCATTTTATTTAAAACATCCTACATGTACATTAAGTAAATTTTTAATGCATGGTCCAGATACATTTTGGTTCATTTAAATGGAATATTTCTAAAACTCTAATTCAACCAATGTCTTTTCAAAACAGAAATGCAGTTTTCAACTTCTTTCGGCATTTTTATATTACAATTAATCAAAGAAGCAGTTTTTGTTTTTGAAACAAATATTCTTTCAAGAGATTTCCCTTTGCTATTTAGTTATTGTTTATATACTAGTGAATAAAGTAATAGTTGTATTAGACAAGTCTAAATTTCACACAGAAAAATGTAGTAAAGGCTACAATTGGATTTATATCGGTACTATCCTCACTTTAGTAAAGGGGATTTAGATTCGTTGATATACCGATATTTTATTGAAATAAATCTATGAGCCTAAAGGAGGGCATTTTTGGGATGAAACAATTTATTTTAAATTTAAATATTGTGCGAGAGTAGGTAAGACATTTTGTTGATAAATGTACAAATAGAGAACTCAGCAGTACACTTAACTGTTCACTTGATTTTCTGAGATAAGGAAAAATCACTTACAAATCTATGCCTTTCTTAGTATGACTTAAAGTACAATTGCCATTGTATACATATTTTTAACTTAATTATTTTTCTTTAATACAGCATTGACTTCAAATTTTTAATTATTCACTTGTATATATAACATCATACTGCATATCATAAGTTAATAGTTATCGCTAATTTATTACAAATTTTATCACCTACATTCTAGAATTTAGAAATTCCATGAAACAACACGAATATGGAATAGATAGCAATACAAAGATAAAAACTGTAACTTACGAATATATAAATAACAATTTGTATGTTTGAGATAAAAGTAATATTCGAGTTATTCGTTTTATTTCATAAGTTTATAAATCATTTTTTTTCTAAATGAAAACATATAAGTATATTTTTAATGAAAAGACATTCTAAATTTTGACACAATAGTCGACATTTTATATGCTCTTTAATTTAGATATTTCCTTACGTTTAATTTGTTTTACTTATAAAATTACAATATTATTTTTTAGTAATAGTTTGAACACACGTTGTCAATACCAATTAATAACTAATGTTTATGTACAGTGTGTCTTTTGACTGCAATTTTTTTTATTTCAAAACACGAAAGCAGTAACCAGCACGGCTTCATTAAAATAAAAAAATTCACAGTTCAGCAAAATTAATACATTTACAATTTACAAATCAGCAATGCATTAAAATTTGCAAGGGCACTACAAAAAATATGGTACAAAGTGCATTTTGAAATGTTACTACTAATTCGCTTGTATTCATGGTACGTCGTTGTATGTTGCTTTGCTTTTATTTACATACAAATTATTTTTATTAATTTTCAGTATTTATTGAAAAAATAGTGAGCAGTTTATTCCATACACATAAAAACTGTTAAAATAATCATTAAAAATGGTCAGGATATTAATCACCATTACAATTTCACATATAAACTCTCTAAATTTGACATGCAACATTGATATTTTAAAATAAGCACTAAGAATACTAAACACTTTTCGCAATATATTTAGAATAATGTTACATTTTGCATTTGCACTTGCAATAAAACATGGTAAATTTTTTGTAGTGGCCTTGAGTCATATTTTAATTACATTTAAACAATTCCTGTTGATAATTGGAAAGCTCTGCTGTGTCTATCGCGGTCAGCAGATGTCACTTTCTTTCATTTCAAATTCTTTACCAGCGTTTTCTGGCAAACCATATATTACATCCATAGTACTCTCTTCAATATCAGGACCTCGTAGCTTGAGTGTTATAAGGTCTTTATGACCTTCTAAAGCCAGAATAATGACTTGTCCTCCAGATAAAATTTCACATGCAGTTATATTTTCTTTTGGTGTGTATACTGCCACTAAATTTCCTGAAACATAAAATTGTTTGTTGATATGTGATTAGGAAATAATTGTTTATGACAATGCAGTTTTATTGAAAAATTTTTTCTTACCTTTATTAAGATCCCATATCCGAATTGACCTATCACGACTTTCAGAATCGGTTGATAAACATAAAGCACCTGTTGAATCCAATCGAAGCAGACTGACGGGTGCAGTGTGGCCACATAAACTCCAGCGACAGTTTCCTGCAGCATTAAAAATATTAAAAATGCCATAGAACAAATTTTATGTATCAAATACCAGTTATTAGATCCCAAACAAGGATTCTTGCATCTTCTAAGCCTGATATGACGCAGCCTCCCTGAGAGCTTATTTCTAATGACACAGTGTTGCATGAAGGTTTCCACTTTTTAAATAGAGTTCCACTATGCAAATCATAAACCACTATAAAATTAGGATTTGGCTCATCTATTTCGTGACAGACACAGCACACATAACTTCCTAAAATTGAATTAGTTTATATTAGTTTGGGTTACTTTTAACTTTTTAAATAGCAGTTCTTTGTCATACGAATTTACTATATATATGTAGAATACAGATTGTATTCTTAGCTGGCAGGAAAGTGTTGCAATATAGGTAGTTTGTGAAATCTTGTTTGCAAGTCAATTTTAAAAGAAAAACTGTTGAGATAAACTTAGATTTTCAGTTAGTTGTGTTACATCTTTTAAAGAAACCCATAGGCCATTTCTTCACGTACTTTTTTTCATTGCTTCCTCTCCCATTGCTGAAACATCAATTGGATGTTCTATTTCTTCATTTGAATCATCATTATGATACCTTGCTTTTTTCTCACTCTTAACGGAAGCTTTTAAAAAAAATTAAGGTGTCATAATGGATGATGATCATGATAAAGAAATAGAAGATGCAATTGAAGTATCAGCAAAGGGGAGAGGAAATAATTAAAAAAGTACGGGAAGAAAAGAACCAGCAGAGAGCAAGAGGCCCAACACGGGATGTAAGCTTAGAAGAAATACTGAAAAAAGAGGAAGATGTAAACCTAGAAAAATTACAAAAGATAATTAGAAATGGAAAGAAATAGTATACAAAAAATCATTAAATGTTTTTAACCCTCCATCTGGGACTACTTCAAGTACATTATTATACTTGAAAATGTTTTTATTTTACAATAAAATAATTATAGTATCACAGTAAATTTAAAACGTTTTCATCTACTTCTTGTTAATAGAATGAGCCCACATTATATTAAGTATTTATATGCGCCGGCAAAGTATACATATGAATTTAAATGCCATATGTTAAAGGTTAAAATGACAAATTAATTAAAAAAAAATTTTTACCTTCAAAAGTTATTGCTGAAAGTGATGTAATAAAATCATGATGTGGTATTCTAAGATCATACATTAATTTTTTTGACTGCAAATTCCATACAAGTAAAGGAAATGGCTTCTGTGTTTCATCGCCGCATACAAGGACTCTAATAAATATAGTAAAACAATTGATTAATTAGATGCGAAATAAATAATAATTGTTATTTACCTCCCATCCCCTGAAACCAGCAGAGAATTAAGAAAGCGGTCTTCCCCAGCCTTGAATGTAGTAACGCAGTCACCTGTAAATAACAGAGTAAATATCCGTTTCAAATTTATTTTGATTTTAAATCCATACCAGTTTCCATGTTCATAAGATTAACATACATTCTGTTTCTACTGAGTGCCACTAAATGGCTTTGGTCATGTAGCCCGTAATAAGGCATTTTTTGGTTCATAACCCCTTTAAGCTTAGTAACAAATTTGCCATTATCGAGATCATAAATTCTCAATTCTCTTCTACATAATACTATGCATTTATATTCGTCTATTGGTATAAGGTTTGTTGGGTGACTTATGCCTTTCAGCCTGCGAACTCTTGTGCATCTGAAACAATTATTCAGTAAGCATTAAACGAACAAAAATACAATCGACATCAACTTACTTCCGAGCATCCCAAACGCAGATTTCCTCATGTTCTGATGAAATACTAACGACAAAGTTATCATTTCCATTAAGCCTGGTTATGAGATTAAAACATTTTTCTTTGTACATTGAACCATCAGGTTTTTTACTTTCTATATTATTTACATTATTTAAAGGAACTAAGGATAGTACAGGAGGATTTTTAGTTGTCCTGAACACCTCAGCAATTTTTGAATCATTTGCTTCCAAGTTTAGTTCATTTTTCCTTGTGTCTAAGTAGTTGTGTAATTGAGCATAAAACTGTCTACCATCATAGTTTAGTGTGCTTGCATTTATCTCCAGGAAGTCTTGGAGCATTTCCAAGTACTTGTCTTTCGTTTTCATCAGGTATATGTCTTCGAGAAGTTGAAAACAATTTGAACCACATACTTTGTCATATACCCATGATAGGTCACTTAAGTATGGCGACATCTGTGTTTCGTCCAAATGTAAATAATGGTAATGAAATGGTAGTTCATCTAGTCGTCGTCGATTGTAACTATAATGTAAAGTTGCAATATGTGTGTAGTACATTCACAAGTAAAAATTTGGCTTTACATCACAACAATGCGATTTACTCTATGGATTAATTGAGGAAAGTGTTTTCTTACCTTATGATATATATTGTGAGTCAAACACATTTGGTGATGCACAAAATGCAGTGAAGATGCACAAACAAAAATAAAACAATGAACTAAAATTGAAAATGAAAATATACACGCATTCTTGGTAAAAAATAAAACATGCAAGTCAATTAAATTGCTCTTTATTGGCGAATAATGTAATACACAGTTTATATTCCGTATGATGCGAAATAAAAATGAAATTTTAGCAATGAAATGCACATGCAGCAAAAACACACCTTTTGCATTCACAAAAATTAACAGTAATTGATCATACCATTTTCCAAGAAGTGTTTCTTGTGATGTTATCCTGGCAGTTAAATTACTAGGTTTGCTTTTCCACCATTTGCCCTTAAAAAACATTGATTTCAAAATGTTATTATCGATTAAATAGTGAAAAATTTCCCACTTAACATTCTTGGATAAATTGCGAAAGTTGAATCGCATTTTAAGTATTGCTGAGGTAATGCCGATGGGGAAGTTGATCAGTAATTTTCATTTGTATGTTGTCAACAAAGTTGTTACATATGAGATAACATTAATGTTAAATGTAAATTTGTAACTGAATAAAGAATGCATATGAATTTGTTTTTCATATGGTGAATAAAGAGATAATTATCAGTCAAAATTTAATTTAATGGTTTAAAATTAGTTAACTCAAAAAGTAATTATGCTCGTGTTGGAGAGCTAGATTCATATTTGAAAGAAAATAATGATTACTATGAAAGTTTTAAAACAAACATTAAATTATTACTTTTTGTCACATAAAAAAATTGCATTTTATTAATCAGAAAATAATATTAATAATAAGTATATTGAGTTATGATCAGTTCATTTGAGACATAGCTAATCTGTTGTCAAATTATATAGGTCAAAAACATATTGAATTGATTCTAAGATTTATTAATACTTACATTATAATAATCATAAAGCATTTGATGAGCCCATTTGCTAAAATCTTTATATCGTTGGCTAACAGCTTGTAAAAGCATATTATCTCTCCATTTTACGCCTAATACCCCACCAGTTAAAGTCCACTGTAAGAAAGGTGCCAAATGTTTGTTCAGTCTTGACCATGTTAAACAACTAGGTGCCCAAATAACTATAAAAGAAAATAAATCAAACTTTAATTGTTTATGAGATTAAAATCATTTACCATATGTGTTTGTACTATGGAAATTTTCGTCAAAGGCAAGCATGTCTATCATCTCAGAGTCGGTAATTCCATGCTTTGTAGTGGTTAATATTGCTAATGCATGTTGAACCTGGGTAACACCTAAGATGGTTTCTAATTCTTCCAGCATTAAAGTTAATTGATCATTTACATGACCTTTTGGCACTATGTCATGCTCTTTATCTGCCCACCAGGATGTTTGCCAAGCCAAAACCTGAAAATTCTTTCTGAAATTTTGAAAAGTTTATTGAGGAAATTACTAACCTTAGAATAGAGTGGTAGAGTGCATTCCTGTACAGATTTAAGAACACAATCTTGAATTTTGGAGTTAACACTGTGGTTGTACTGCACAACACTTGACATTAAAATGCCTTTTGCTTCTGCTTCACCAAGAAGAGGCATTTTGACAAAATTATTACCATCGATTAGGTTGAATATGTCGGAGTATAATTCGCTGCCTTCTTGAACTGATAATATTAACTTAATGTTATCTGGTAATTTTGTTGGTAGCCAATCAATTGTTTTTAAGCTAACACATTTTACTTGATCAATTCCATCTAATAATATAATTAAAGGTCGTTGTAAACAAGTTGCAGTTAGAAGTACAGGCAGGGTTTTTGCATAAGTTTGAACATTCTACAAAAAGATGGTAAGTGTTTTAAATTGCATGTTACTAAAAGACATTACTTACATGATTGCAATAACATTTATGTCCATAAGTAAGAATGGAACATTGATTTGTTATAGAACTTAATAGTTGCTCAATTGTCCCTGATTGGGCACTAATTCCAATAAAACGTAATATTAAAAATGCTTCTGGCAACCAATTCTGACAACATTGCGCCACCCTGGCCAACAATGTTGTTTTACCACATCCTCCAGGTCCATATATAACTAACGGAGAGGTGCTGTCACCTGTTATATAACTGTAAACAATAAATTATTAGTCCTTTGAATCTAGCTAGTAATGTCAAATTTACTTTTTTATTTCGTCAATCGTTTTTTCCCTATTTACACTACACTGAGCTGCTTTTTGACAAAAACTAGTTTGTTGATTTAATTCTTCAAATAGTGGAGCTTCTATTCCAAAACTAGGCTTAAGCATTGTTTTACTTTGATGCTCTTCGATGATTGAGTCACACATATCCACAAGTTGCTTTGATAAATGACCAGTGACAGCAGCGATATATTGAGCATGTTCTGGAATGTCCGTGTTTAGACCTCCGTCTACATATTTTACTGGAAGCCTGATCATGTGTTTCTCGGTAAGCTGATTCTAAAATGTATTGATGTTGATATAGGTAGATGATCTCCCAATCATGATGTCAAACATACCCTCAAATCCTTCTGCAAAGTGTTGAGTCTTCTACGAAGCTCCCCATCACAAGCAGACAAATTTTCGGGGGTTTTCTCTGTAGGAGTGTACACTCTATTTAACCATATGCATCTTTTTGCTAATTCTTGGCTCATAAATACTGTGTTGTGTACTTCCTGCAATTTAGAGAAAATGCTGTTTAGTTTGAGATTCATTTTAATTAGATTATTGTTTATACCAGATTTGATTTACATCGCATACCTGCTCTACTACTGTGGTGAGATAAGTATCCCGCAGTTCTTGAGAAAATACCGTTATTAATATTGCAAGCATTTTATCAATTTCAGTTCTCCATTCTTCTAAAGCTCTTTCACGTTCTTCAGTTGATGTCTCTTTAAATCCTGGTATGTGCGATGAAATTGGTTGGAGTCTATAACATGGAGGCTGTGCTGCGCTATCTAATTGATACCATTTAGATAGTAAGCTTTGGGCAAATTGATTTTCAGCACTTTCCATGGCCATTTTGAAGTCTGCACTTTCAATAGTAATTGGCAGCAATGGAGTGCCTAAAGAATTATTTAGAAATAGCACTGGAATTACATACGCGACTTCCATTTGTCCTAAAATGAAATGTTTTTATAGTGTAAGAATGTTTTATATGAATGGCTATTTACTTTGAAGTTCTCCTATGCATAGCTCCGGGAATTCATGGTCTTGCTGCTTTTCTAGCAAGGATCTCCAATGTAGGTCAACGATGTGAAGTTCATATCCTTTCATTCTGCAATGCATTCTTAATTCAGGATATATGGAATTGTGCAGTGCGCCCTTTTCCACACAGCAATCTGAAAAAAGGTAGAGCGAGTTTTAAAATATCCCATATACTGCAATATGAAAATATTATTGTTGGAATTATATATATATATA
>JAWQRO010000323.1:0-43108 GCA_033557835.1 Helochares maculicollis
TATCTCAGATTCAAAACGGAGCTCGCTGGAAATAGATTGCACTCAAATGAGGAGGCCAAGATGAAATAAATACTTATTTTGAAGACCTCGAAACTTCACACTATCGATCCGTTATCAAAATGTTGGAGGACCGGTACTACAAATGCATTAACAGGATTTTTATTTATTTAGTATGTCAGTCACACTTATTTTAGTTTATGAATTAAAAATTAATCTCTAGCAATACATAGTAAATTAACAAACATACATTTGACTTTGAAAACACAAAAATCATGGAAACAGAACAAAACAAATACAGGCGTCTCTACATTAAAACTATGAAAAATACATGCAACAACAAAAATGACACGGCTGAGCTACTGAAAGAATTCATCAGTCTCCTGAAAAAATATGAAGAATAAGAACGAAAACGAAGAAACCACTACTGATTTAATAAATATCATGATGTTACCTCTCATTCAATTATTTGTTTAATTTTGTAAACAGTATCCTCTCATTAACTAATCACTCAACAATAATCCATCTGAGGATGGCCGCTAGGGCGAAACGGAACAAGAAATAACTTCAGTCTCAAAAAAGAGAACAATTTTTAATTTATAAACTAAAATAACTGTCGCTGGCCGTCCAAATAAATTTAAAAAAACCTTGATAAAAATACCTTACGCGACATGTATGCACATATATCTGCATCAATAGTAAGTTTTGAAACTTATAGAGGTGATAGACATATCAAATTTAAAGAGATAGGTTTTCGTTTATATTTTCTGTTATAATTAGCTACAGAAATATTAATACATGGTACTTAAAGAACACCACTCGTTTATAAAAACTGCTCAATATCAATGGTAGAATACACAAGTATTTTATTGCTACCTCAAGGAATCACCTTGTTGGCTTGGATTAAAATAGCTTAGCACATAACTGAGAAATATAAAAAAATATTTTCTTTGAAAATGAATAGAACTAGCCGCAAACCGTCGAGAAAAATTAATAGTGCAATAAATTTCACCTAGAGAGGCAAGATAAGCTACATATATTTGCTCAGTATTTAGCTAAAGCGTTCAATTTAATATATTTAATTTAGATGTCATTAAATTAGGATAATGTAAGGTTATTTACGAATTGTCTTTTATTAACATGGTAAGTACCTGAACACATAAAAGCATAGTAAGCAAAATATTAAAAATAAAAGAGCTCGACTACCAAAAAACAGTAGCGCAATAAATTAGCATCGCAGAGGTAAGAAGAACATTTTTCGAATTTTGAATGTTACATTCGCGATGCAGATTCTTTCCTTACCAGAAAGTATTATATTTGCACGTGACATTAATTTTATGGGCATATTGAACAATATTTTGTATTTCTTGGCAAATAAGTATAAATATACGGTAATGTAATAAATACATTTGAAGTCTCTGTGCTTAGTGTAGTCAGGGAAATAAATCCAATTATTTTCGTATCTACTGAAAAACCGGAAAGTCAACTGAGTCACATTAAACTTTTTTATACCTAGAAGTATTAGGGTTGGTATTCACTTTTATTTGAATTTAACGACACCATCACCATAGTATTTTTTGAGGGATCAAGTGGAATTTATCGTGATAATTACCCTACTTCATTTTTAATCATGCCCAAACCTAATATGTCTTGCAAGGTTTGGTGGCAGAGCGTCGAATAATGACTACACATTTTTTAATTTTAACTCCAATAGTTGGTGGACAGTTAGTGATAGGTGATAATTTACATTTTCACTCGTTTGATTACAAGTCGATTTTCTTAAAAAATTTAAACAATACTCTAACAGTATTTACTGGGAGTAAGTTCTGAAATGAAAATATTATGTTGAGTGGGTAATTATTTGTTTTATTAAGTCGGACTCATACTGATCTACAGGACAACCAAAAAGGCATTGTTTAAATCCCCTTATTGACAATAGTCACATAGTGGGGAGTTTTCTTGCCAATTTTGTGCAGGAGTTTTGGAGTTCTAATGTGATTAAATCGGAAACGAGAAATGAAGACTATAAAGTGTGGTTGTGAATCCGGAAGTTTCCTATACCAAGTTGATAGGTATACGTGGTTATTGAAATAACCAAAACTGATAGCTTTCTGAGTGATGTAAGAATGCCAAGGCAACTACCATGACTGAAACACCTTTTTCATGACTTTTTTACTCAATTCATTATGACCCCATATAGAAGACGGTTCTGCAAAGTCTTTTTGAAAGCTCATCTATCTTCTCCTTTTCCACTTTGCATTTGAAAAATCCGGTACATATCTATTGCGTTTGTAGTGTAAGTACGTGCTATGTACCAAATTTGCAATCAAGTTATGTATAGAATTCAACAGCGCATTTTTTTAGACTAGACGGATCATGTCGCATATTTGTCTAGATATGACAACCGAAATGTATATTTTGAGAAAACGCGGCGCTTAACTGCAATGCAGTGGGTGCACCCAACCAAGCTTGGTGCAACAAAAGGAAGTTGAAGCGCCTCGGAATGGGCAGGCTGGTCCTGCATAGCGTCCATTAATCAAATGCATCTATTTGTTGTTGTGCAACGCGAGGTGGTCGTCCCGACGGCGGTCAGGGCTGTAGATAGTGAAACCGACGCTCGCGTCGCGCGCAGAAACCGAAAGTGAAAAGCGAAAAGCGCCGCCCTCCCCACTCGGGCCCCTACCTTTCGCTTTCGTAACTCCCCTCCAGAGCACTTTCCCCGGCTGTGCGTGCATCGGCTGCAGTAGGCTTTCGAGAGAGCCGCTTGCAAGACGTATCAAGGTCAGCGAGTATCTGTATCTGTTCACGCACATTTTGCCGTATCTACAACATAAACAGACTTTCATACCTCCATTTCATTTCGATTCATCCAACGTGCTCAATAAAGTGCACCACCATTTTTTACATACGGACAGCAACTACCATGGCACCGCGCCGGCATCACGGCCACGTGCAAGGACTCTTAGGATGTGCTGATCCGGACTCAGACTCCGGAGTGACTCGTTGTTGTGTCCCAACCGGAGATTGTTTACGCGCTCAGCAGCAACTAAGCCCAAATAACAATGATCCAATGCTCATCTCCCTCGATGACCTCCGGGACACAGTGCGCGTTACCTGTAATAACGAAGCCTGCACCGTAGGCCGGTATATGCATCGCGAGTGTTTCGACCAATGGGAGCAAACAGTTCTAGCATATTTGAAAACGTGTGGCCGAGCAAGATCCTGGTCAGAACGCCAACGTCACCAGAACCTCTGGACGAAAAAAGGCTACGACTTGGCTTTCAAAGCCTGTGGTTGCAAGTGCGGAAGGGGACATCTTAAGAAAGATCTGGACTGGATGCCTCCTCCACCGACGAGCAAAATCTTTGGTCGCGTCGAAGAGATCGAGACCGGCAAGAAAAAGAAGCGCCGGAACCGCAACTCCAGGCCAACTTTGGCCATTTCCGCGCACCACGCTACTCCACCGGAAGCTCGTGGACGTGCTGGAAGTCTTTCCTCCAGCACAGGTTCTTCTTCACCCCCAGCAACTGCCAGCGAACCCAGCGTCTCACCGATTCATGCTCACTCCAAGAAGAAGTCCAAATTCGAATTCGCCGACAGAGTACGGTGAGTTTACCTTGACTTGACGTTCTTCTTGTCCGTTTCAAGGTTACGCAATCGATTTTCCTGATGTGCACAACTGCGAATGCTTTAAGAATGAAAAGAAAGTTCCCCCCTTGTTACTTCGGAATTTTCACCCTAATTGAGATGAGCGCTTCGAAAAATAATTACTTTCCTGCTTCGATCGCGGAATACGAAGCTTGAAAAGTTTTTTGTTGCAAAAAAGAAATCTGCCGATATCGAAAAATTCTTTCACATTCTACAGAAAGCGATATTGCCAATATTGTTCCAATAAAAAATATGCCAATTTTGTACAAGTAAAAAACTTCGAACAATTTGCAATGGTTACATTTCTGTGTGTGTACTTAAAAAGCAATATTTTGTTGTGGAAAACCACGAGAAATTCTAACTAATTGATTAGATGATTTATCGACGTACCAAAATAAATAAACATTTTTTATCGCAGCAATTGTGAGAATTTTCCTGCTTTCAATTGTGCTCACTGATGTACATTTATTAACATATCACTTCGTAGGAAACCCACAGATATCAATCTCAAGAAATTCTACTAATATTCTGCGGAATCCATTGTACTGTCACCATTTCTGTGTAATTTACCTTCCATGTAATTCATGGAAAAGTTGTTTGGTTTCCTCGACAATTCAATCATAAAATAAAAAAAACGATAATATGCGCGACTTTACCGAGTCAATTTTTATAAAATATGCATGGAACTGTGATTCATAGCATTTCGATCCAAAACTAACACCCGATCTTTTACATCAACTTCTTTGCTTACACCCCTACTAGTGTTACTAGAATGCACTCTACCGCCACTAAATTCAATGAGACATAAGGGACCATTAAATGGGGAGTTTTTAAATCTTAACCGCATAGAGGTAGCGTCGTGATGTAATAAATATTGCATTCGATGAGGGGAATTGGTGTACTTATGGAACAGCTCGTACTTTTAAGGCCTTAGCAGGAAAATCGATGGAAACATTTATCACGGGGTTTACCTTGACCTAGCGGATTTAATCATGACTCAAAGGTTTGGGAATGCTAGAGAGAGAAAACTTCCCTTTGCATATTGCATGGTTTGTAAAAAAATACAATATTTAGAACCTAAACGAATAAAACTGATTCCATTATTCCGCAGTATAAGTGCCACTAGAACCATTTGAAATATGTATTCCTTATTAAGGAAATAATTGGCGATGGCGCAGGATAGAATGTTTACTTTACAATTCAATCAAAAATTATACAACTACATCGCAAGTAAAGTACTTTTTAAACAACTAAATGCGTTAAGTATTCAACTCAAACTTCATGTTTATTGATTAAATTAAAACTTCAATTTAGCTTAAGACACAACTGGTGTAAAATATTCATTATCCAAGTATGTAAACTGTCAACTTGAAAGTGTCTAACCATGTACTTAGCCCAGAGGACTAGAGTCTAATGCATTAAATGCCGCGTAAAAAATTCTAGCCTGTCTATTTTTAGAACTATTACATAGTCGAGTTATGTTGTTTGTTTTGATATAGTACCGGCCGGCAAATAGTGTTTATTTTATAACCAAGGTCAAAGGAGCAACAGTTTGAAAATGTAACCTGATTTCACTATCCCATAGTCGATTTGCTGCAGGTAATCTGCTGAATTATGTAGTTAATTATTGGTACCTTGCTTCACAGATTAATATTTTCAATTGCCAAAAAATTGAGCGTATTCCCACGATTAGTTCGGCTTAAAAAGTGGCGGAGCAATTTGTATTCTGAGAATAGTTTTTTGGTAGTCTAAAACATTCAAGAACAAAGAAGCGCGCGCTGTTATTCATAAACATGATTTTTTTGTCGGCATAAATATGCTTTAAAGTCGGCATTCATTCCTGATACTTTTTTAAATTTTACTAGAACTATGTGTTTTTACCAGATTTGATGATATTTTTCTTCGGATGTTTCATTTATCAAAAGCAAATCAAGGGCAGAACAGCTTGGCTTGAAGAAATTTTAAATCTCACAATACAATGACTGTTGTTACCAAAGTATTATCTTCTATTCAGTTGATATGAATAAGTTAATCTTAATTTAAAATCTATCTTCTATATTTGTGATGCTATTATTAATCTCCAATGTGTCGAAATATACTCCAATCATTATGCAAGAATATTAAAATTCATGAATTGCTTATGTATAATAATTATCCGATTGCAACACAATTGGCTCGTTGAATTCATTAGTCGCTGATAAGGTGCTACGGTTAAAGGTAATCTAAAAATAGGTATAAACCCTGCATTTACTTAATTTTAAAAATGGTTTTATTCATGTTTGTAACAGACATCTCGTCTAAATTTTTTTTTGTTTAGCAATTTATTTAGTTGGTAACATGTTTATATTACAAGCCTATAAAATTACTCAAATCTACCTATTTGAATAACATATAATTTTCCCTTTGCTTATCTATAAATAATTTACTGATGTCTGCTTAGTTTCGATATGCGAAAAAACATGTGCTCTTTAACTCCTGTTTGGTTCACTGTCGAAATTGTCAAATATTAAAACCATTTTAACTACGAATGCAATGAAAATCTGTATAGTTTGTTGGCTGCGCCTCCTCTTCCATGAAGCTTTTCAATTGATTCCTCAATGAAAACCGTAAAAGGTTTGATGGCATCGGTTTTACTCGATTCCTCTATTGTCTATTTTTCTTATTAAATATTCATCGCTAAAATCATGTAGCCCGTCGACTTTGTATCCTCCATAAATTACTGTGAAGCCTGAAGCTGAACCGTTTGAATCTTACCCCTATTTCAAGCCCATGTTATAAGGACCCAATGACAAAATAACATTTCAGTCATTTTACTCAAGTAAAGATCTGTGCAACAAGTTGTTTATTTTCTCGCAACATAACATGGCCGTCATAAAAAGTAACGCGCACCATACAAAGTCCTATGAAGCTATTTGGAGAACTAGAAAAATGGTCCATAAGTTTATCACCCACCAAAAATTTTAAACAGTTTTGAATTACTGCCCCACCTGCGATCTAAAATAATTTTCTGCAACCATTTAAAAGCCTCATGCTTTTAACTATTATGTAATAATAACAAACTAATTATATCAAAATGGTTGGATGTTTTCAGCAGTTACTCTTGACTGAGACAGTTTATTGCATTAGACTCCTAATTAGAATTTAGTCCCTTAGTTCCAGCTCACGTTTGTAGTCAGTAAAGGCTCCATCTACACTTTGTTAACTGCTGAAAGTTGTTAGCGATGCGTTATTGTGTCGTTAGTGAACAGGATTTACGATCCTAATCAGTGGATTCGGTTAGCGCTTCTGCTGTTCGCAAATTGCTGATAGGATTTTGTGTAGTTAATTGCCTCCCTTAGAATCGGGGTACTTTCGGGAAATTTAAAAAGGTTAAATAGGTGGAAATACCACTTCGAAAAATGTCAATGCGAGTCTGGCGCGGAATTGAAGGTCAATGTCTATTGATTTTTGTATGCAAGTGCGTAAATTAACCATTGCTTATTCACATGACTGCGCGGCGCGCACTAAAAGCACATATGACTTTAGCGCTTCGATTGCGCAATTTAAGCGAGGTAAAATTTCGCTTACCCTCATATTTGTGCTGTTTGAATTCCGCCGATTCTGCGCTTTCTTGATAACTCGATCTTGCAGATTGTTTGGGATGACAGTTTCCTGAGTGGTTTTTCGAGAACAACCCAAGGAGGATGGAGTTAAGTACAACGTTGCGCTTGTTCTCAGAGTAAATGACCAAGAACAAGATTCTTAGAAAGCAATATCGGTAATATTAGTACTCTCTTACCGGTTGGTCGGCATAGTTATTTAACAGCACGTTCAGGATCGCCTACGTCCATTTTGCTGCAGACAATAATATTTTGGTTTGAGCGTGGTCGTTGCAGAGCGCGGGGCCGTCCCACACGTTGTAATATTTATGTGTATTTTTAATACCATTCCAGAGTGACCTCACATGTTTTCAAAACAACGCCAGAGTGACTTAAACAATAACTCGTTCCTAGATCCTTTGCTGTTCATTAGAACCGCTGAGATAAACGACATTTTGAGAGAACTTGTAGTACTAACCATAGGTGTTGTCGGTACTATAAAGTTGCTCAATTAACATGAAGAATTGCATTTTAGATTATAAGTTATAGATTGCTATTGGGGCTATCATGATGTTTCCAAATTCTTCACTAAGAGAAAATTTTCTCGTAGGTTCTCTCAAAATTATTTGTAGAAGTGCTCGCCATCCGTGTATTAAGCCGTAATTATCAGTAATTGTGTAGTTTTCCCCACAATTCACAATTGTATAACTACACTGGCCATTCTCATTAATTCCATTAAACCAGTTGCGATTTAAACAATTACCTGTTGAAATTAAGCATTATTAAGTAACACATTATTTCAACATCAAATCTTATCTGTGAAACAGCGGAGCAAACAAAACACTCACTTCTAAAAATAATTTTTTATTTACACGAAATTTTCCGCAAATATTTGCGTATTGTTAATGTGTTTGTGCCGCAAATTTTGCGCCGTATATTGTGAAAGTGCCATTAAAACGTCTTGTGGGCGTTTTTGTTTCAACAAGAGCGCCGGCTTTCCACGACTTCCAAAGGAGACTGATAAAATCTACAGACCATAACATAACTACAAGAAGATTATATTTATCACACTAGCGAAAAGATTATGAGAGCGAGGAAAAATTACATACGCTCTCACCCACAGAGAAAAAAAAAATAACACGAGTAGAAACATGTTTATTTAACAATACGAAGAAAATTTCTGCATTATTCATACAGTTATCGCTCCGAGTCTTATACGGAGGATTCCTTATTTTCTGAGGCATTACTCATAATGGCAAGTTTCCAAAAACCGGCAAAACAGACGAGACTGTAATTCAATTTAACGATCGTATTTGTCACATTTTTCTATAGTAAATACGAACATAAATCAAAAGCAATCGGATTTTAATTAAAATTACTGTTACTTAACAAACTTATATCATTTTTCTAACATACACAGACTAAGGCGTAACTTAGCACGGTGATATTGTGACGTTATAATCACGGTTTTTATACATTGTAGCAGGGTATGAAGTCAAAAGCAAGAAAACATAATTTGTTTTAAAAAGTATTTTTTGTATAAATTAACATTTCCAGCCAAACAAACATATTTAATTAGCGCGGAAAACTTGTCTTTTTGTTTTCGTTTCGAACGCTTTGTCATTGGCACGATCTTGTAACAAAAATAGCAAATTGTATAGCACTGAATAAATTATAATAAATTACATTCAATAACAGGGAAAATCAATGCAACTTAATGCTTTTTAATGTAGCCATTAGTTTCCTAATCCATTCAAGCTCGACTTGCACAATTCCTTAACGCTGAACGGTGAAGGAGGCAAAAATGACAACAAAACAGAAACGAATTGCACTTGCTAGACATTGAAATTTATTAGGAGCAAAGATAATTGGTCTGGTGACATACGTTGGCATTTTCAGTGTGGCGCCAAGCTTATTGTTAACCAGTTTTTTTACAATTCGACATGGTTTCAACGAGGCGGTCTACCATTTATTTGTATTTTAATTATGTTACTCCGATTTTTGCTTGGTTTTGTAATTTTTTCAAGAGTTACGTAAATTGCTCGAAACGTAAACAAAACCGGCGCCTATTGTTAACCATAAGCACATAGCATAAATTTTAGGAAGCTACTTAATTAGTACGTGTAATTATTTATGTTTTAGAACTATTGGTGGAGGCTGTTTTGCATATTTTGACGTAATGATGAGGTAATTCCTTTACGGTACTGCTTTGATAAATCTATGGGCATTTTTTAGTGGCTATGCTAAAACACGACCACTAAAGTATAATGATTGAATTAATAGTTTAATTAAAATTTAAAAAAAGTAAGAATGACATATTTTTTTGGTGGATAACTAGAACTATCAAAAGTGATCGGGGTTAGAAAAAAACCTTAAGTAAAATGATTGAAATATCAGTTAATGACCACCGACAATATCTTAAAGAATGGGCTTATCGCGTATTAAAAAACTTGTTTGTAACAAAAATATATCATCTATTATGTCTCGCGTTGAGATAAAGTCACTTATTTCCACATTTTCATTATCACAAAAAACATTGCAAAACACTTAAATACTTGCAATGCATTTGGAACGGTATTTACAAAAGATTTTTCGCACAAATAAGTCAAAGATAAGGTTATGTAACTTTACATATTTAGTAAACATGAATCTATTAATAAAGTTGGATACAGCAATTCTAGTATGATTAATTACTATATGATAGGTTAATCCTTTCACTACGATAACATTTCCAGTACTTCTAATATTCAGTTTCTAAATATACTTTGTTTATATTAATAAATAATAGCAGAGAAGTATGGAATTTTGTAAAAATAATGTTCCTAAGTTTTCGGTCAAGATTTAATCACCTAATATTTGGCGAATAATGAGTTTATTTCATTTAAAGTTTCTAGTAATATTACTGTAGTAATATATTCTGCTAAGTTTGCAAAATTTGTTTCTAACTCAGTACTTTTAATTTAAAAACATAATCCCAGGTTTTAATGCAACATGGTGTATTTCAGTGTCATTAATCTCTTGATATTTATGAGCAATCTATAGCATAGGTAGTGGTAAAACTAGTTCTTAATTGTAGTTAGTATTTATTTATGAAACGGGAGTGGCTCAGAGTCAGAAATGATCTTTTACAAGTGAATTTGCATTTGCGTTTAAATCAATTCATACTTTATTACACTTGGGACTTAATTAAGGGACTTTATCACTTTTCGCTCGACATTAAGATTAAAATAAAGTTGTTAATTATGAGACAATTCTAAACTGAGGATATGGGGGATTTCGCAGAAAAAAATAATAAATTGATTATAATTTAATTAAAGGCCCGCTTGTTTCTTTAATTACTTAAATTTCTCTAAGTGGTTAACAGACAGAACTATGAAAAGCGAATCAGTGAACCAATTTGATTATATTTGTGTACAAGGGCTTAGTCTTCGATAGTTATTCTTTCCTAATGCTCGAAGAAATTTTGCAGATTAAACCTGTGGATATTTTAAATCTCGGATTAAATGATAAGCAACTCAGTTTTTTGCACGATATAAAATAGCAATTAACTTAATACAGGGAAAATTAGGGGCATATATTTAGAATAATCATTTAATAAAGAGAAATCAACAAACAAATTGATCCAAACGATTTTTTATGCAAAGAAAAAATCGCCCGAGCCGATTGATTGCCTCAGGCAAACATTTAGCAAACAGCAACAAACAATATTTTATCCAAATATCATCAACTTGATCACGTGTTTTGGTAAGTATGGCACCCCCTATTTAACAAAATGTTTTCGAAAGCCTAAACGTGATTGGGGTTTGTTGCAGAAAACAATTGTTTGTATTTCTCCCCATGAGGGCGACACCTCCGTGCAGAATTCCCAACCTTCCTGATTAATCCCAACGTTAAATAAACACGCCGAACACGAATTACGTTTCCTGTGTAAACGTGCTAATGCGAGAATAGCCTATTCTGTCGCAATAAACTATTGATATGCCTGAAACGCACTGCTGAAACTTAATAATGCTTGTGATATTGGATTGCTAAAGCAATGCTTTTATGATTATCTACCGTATTGAATGGCGTGTGTCATAGAATCCTGTGTTGTACTGCGAGTGTGTTATCCAAGCTGATAGTAAGTTAACTGCCGAAATTCGAGTTTACAAATAAGCCAATTATACATATGTGCTAAAGTAATTGGGTTGTGCTAATTTTTGTCATTATTTTTCACAAATGTTAAAAATCTCAAACTATTACGGTAGTCCAATAGCTAGATCTGGATATCTATAATTTAAGTATATTATAATTTTTAAATGCACAGGCCTTATGAAAAATGTAAACATTTATTTGATGTCATAATTGAGACATTTATTAATAGTATTTAATAAATTTTTCACAGAATACAGAGTTAAAGAAATATTTATAAATGTTTAGTCATTAGGATTTGCTGTTCTGTATGGGCATTGCTTAAAAAATGTCAATGATGCTTCTACAAAATATGGTCGTATTAATCTAAATTATTCGGTCGGTTGAAAAGTTTGCGGTGTGACACCTATACCCCACCAGTGGAAACTAATGTTTAACTGCTTTAATCGTATTCATTTTTAGTGTGAATGCACACAAAATTTTAACGCGATATATCACGTCGTTCTTTGCTTAAACGCTTTAAAAAGTAGGTGTGTGAGCCTGTTTTTTTAAACGGAAGAAATTTAACACCATGCTGTAAGAAAATACGCGAAAAAAGTTTAAAAGCTGTAGCAATTTGTAACGAAAACGTAAATGTGATGGGTGATGATCCTTCTTCCTAAACAATGACATGCAAGTAGGCTAAAGAATTTAACGTTGTAGTTGAAGCATGGAAGATTGTTTTGGACGTCCAAAACAGTGTTCCCACTGAAGAATTGACTAATTTAATTAGGTCTGGGAGAGCTGTTGACAAGATGGTCGCCGCATTCGGTAACTCAAGATCTAAGACCCATTCGAGACTTTCTCAACAATATTTGGCCCGTTTTCAAAATCAAGGTTGTGCGTCAACTCGGGTAAGTGTAGATGGGACATGGGTTCACCACTTTAACCCTGAACTTCGAGAACAAATTATTGATTGAATTAAACCCAGTTAGTCAGCTCCAAATCAAGCAGAGATCGACATCGTCTAAGAAGTTTATGACATCTTTTATTTGGGTGACAAAAGGAATTTTGTCAATTGTTTTCACATTAGTGAAGCAATTACAGGAACATGTTACATCCCTTTGGTTCAACTAAATTGGAACCAAAACCTGTTTTGCAGAATAAAATGAAAACATTGTGACCAATGACAAAACACGTCTCAAACCAGCGATGTTGTAAAGGAGAAATTGTTTAATTTAAAATTTTTCTCCGAGGAAACCATTTTCCATCAATTGAAAAGGCTGTAGAAGTAGATGGATATTTTGCAGAAAATTACGCTAGGGAAACTACTGAAAAATGCAGTCATTGGTTGAGCCACAAACTTGTTGCGCCATCTCCGCACTAGGAACTTTTCAATCAGTCCAGTAGTTAAGGTTAAAATCAAAAATCTATCAAAGAATCAAATTATTTAATTCAGTATGCAAAAATGGTAAAAATTACATTAAAAATCCCCTTAACGTAAAGTGATGTTGAACAATGTCCACGAAAATCATCAGTTTTATAAGATTTTACAATTTATTTATAGAAACCGCCATTTAACCGGTTTGATTTGAAATAAGACGACTTGAAATGAAAATATCTAAAAACCGTGTAAACAAAGGTATAAATAACTTGTAAGATCAACATAGGTCGTTGGTACAAGCTAGCCTTAGAACACCAACCGGCTAAAACCATTATGTTTAGTAGTATTTGCCAAGGCGTTGAATACAATTTAACATTACACAACATGGCGCCTAATGTAAAAATACTTGTTTCGAATCTCTCAAGGGTCTTTGGCAGGAGCGATCTCTAGAATTTAAAAAACTTACAATCAATACAAGCCCAAATATTGTTCTAGCCTAACAAATTATTTGTCAATATGAGGGTTAATTTCAATTAATCTTGCTGGTATTTACATAGCTACTATTAAATATCCAACATTTTTGTTGCATGAACAGTTTTATTTATTATTTTTGCACAGAAAAGTTGGAATTTTATGTTTATTTCTAAGAGTCTCTTAGAGAATCAAGAAAAATTGGCTTGCATAGTATTAAACGTAGAAATTTTTGTGTAGGTGCCAACATTGACGTAACGCCTCCATAAGAATATTATCTACATACATTGTATACAGTCTGGTCACAACCTAGATAAAATGTATGCATTCAAAAATCTTGTAAGCAATTATACACATCCGTTCCCTGCACTAAAACTGATGGACAACAATTAAAAGCTTTGAGCTTAGTCACACGTTCGGACGTAATAAATATTGTTCGTATTTATAGTTCCCAAGACTTCGAACTCCAAACAATATTATTGCAAATTAATGTCTGGAACAGAGACTTTAAAACTTCGTTTATTCTAACTCGTAGTTGTAAATAGAGAACAATGCCACATTACCACGGTCTAGTAATTTCCAACACTGCGTTGTTTGCCCACTACTGTTTCGAATCCGCGTGCTTTATTGGTATTTTAAATAAGTAGGAATACGTCTAGAGTCTGGCATTATATCGATACAATTTTATTATTTCCGCGTTATTTACATTCAACTTATGCATATTTAATTGCATCTCTTCAGGTAGTGCCACGGTTTAAACGAAAAGATCAAAGTATTTGAAAATGTGATATATTCAACCCAAAAAAACCGAAATTTCCATATTAAAAACAGTCATACGTTTATATAAAACTTCATATGTAATGTAATAATTATTCGACTGGTGGAATCATAAAAATCCTCCAAGAAGCAAAAAGCTACTGAAACATAAAACCACTCCACACTTTTCGTCTTGGCGTTCTCTCAAATGGACGACATGCAACTACGTCCTGAAAATCTACCTAGAATAGATTAATGAATATGCACTTTAGCAGAAACCCATTGATATGACCAATAAATTTAACTTCTGGATTTAAAAACTTGTGTAATTTCTCATTTAGTAGAAAATTACTTGTGTGCTCAGAGCTCGTTCAGTTTATTGATGGACAACAATTTTCGAAACTAAATGAGCATTTATAAGAGCGTTAACTCATGCCTTAATGACTATAATTTTTAAGAGGTAACAAAGCAATTAGTTTTCCTTAATTCAATTAGGCACAAGCGCCATAAGTGCGGCTGAAGGATTAGGTCTCGGTTCCTCGTACTACAACTTGACTTATGCAAGTTATCTAACAAGGATTACACTTCATTATACTTAGGAGGTGTTGCGCTACATTAGAGAGGAGAAAACTTTGTGGAACTTTGTGTGAATGCATTGCTTTAAGACTTTCTGGTACGCATACGGGCTTAGTGATATTCCGTTATGCAGAGTTTTAACGTCGCTATCGCACCACTGTGATAATGGTCTTAGCAACGATTTTAGCGGGTCATTGACACCGGCCTGATAAGTATATTGTTTGCACTGATAAGAAGCTGCAAAATCTTTTCGTTCTATTTGATAATGAACAGACGTTAGGAATGCAAGGATTTCATAAGAG
The DNA here is from genome assembly GCA_033557835.1 of Helochares maculicollis. Taxonomy (NCBI): domain Eukaryota; kingdom Metazoa; phylum Arthropoda; class Insecta; order Coleoptera; family Hydrophilidae; genus Helochares; species Helochares maculicollis. Next base: position 14,823 of record JAWQRO010000323.1, read on the forward strand.
TTGTTCAAATTGGAAGGCGCAGATGTGCCGAATTATTGGGACATGTTTGGTAAACCTAATTTTTCCTCATTTCGTTAATACAAGTACGAACTTAGGCATTGAAATTGAATAATCTCCTTTTATATATGGTTTAACTTGAGAGAAATTCTCAAGTCGTATGTGGTGTGAAGCGTGAACTTTTTTGCCATTTTCATCTTAAAACTCCTCCCCTAAAAATGGATGAAAGGTCGGTTGGTGCATCATGAGTTTCAATGTGAGAACCCTACTACATCGTACAGAATTGCAAATATAGAGTTTGGCTTCGAGTTTTACTTCTGCCCACTGTACGTACTGATAATATGAATGGAGCTTGGGTACCTACATAAAAAACTGGTTTTGCAAATACAATTGTGTAACTTTAGTCGACTTACCGGACCGGTTACTACTATATCCCCAAAAGAATTCACAACTCAATATCTTGCTTGAACTTTCGAAATGTTTACAAAACGCTTCCAATGAATGCCGAAAAGAAATGGATGAGAAAACGAGAATAGTTAATTTTACAAATTTCCTAAATATTGAAAACTCCCAGTCTCTTAGATAGGGTTCAGTGAATTTGAAAGACCTTTATTACTCGTAAAACGCTCCGCACCGTTCGTTGGGATGATTACGCTACGATGAATTTCAAATGATAATAGACACAAACGAAGTTTTTTGCTCCTCAACCCGGATAAAAAAAAACAGAATCGATCCTGTTTAAATAGTATGCTAATTCTACCATGTACATATCAGACGGAGATTTTTCTTACTGCTTCTGCTACCACCAGCGACGCTGACACTGTCGTCGTTACCAACCGACGCCAACATAAAAGGATGCGCATTTAGGTTTTTTTTGCTTTGGAAATAATTTATAAATTTAAAACCCAACTCTTTTTAAGCCTTTTCAATCATTCTATTTGTATATAAAAATGTTCTTGTCGTAAGTACTGAGCCATTAAACGGAAAACTCGCACCTTCTCAATTATTAACGTTGAAGTTATTTTTTTCGGATGGTTCAATAGATACGTAAATTACAGTCTCATTATGATGCTTAAATAAATGATAGTTAATTGTATGCATTTGCTGAAAACAATAAGTTTAGGAGTGTAATTGTAATAATGAAAACTTACCAAAGGTTTATTATCAAATGTTTTCAAATACGGATAGTCCCAATATCAAAAGGCGTTGCAGATAAAACAGACTTTATAACCATGTATTTTCACAGATATCATTTCAAAAAGAGGATTGTATCATTAAGCTAACCGAGACCTGTAAATTTACAGCAAGTCTCAAAATAACATTGCAAATAATACCTAAACAAAATTTGAGCGAAACCAACTACATAACGCTACTTTACAATAATAATTCAGCTAAATAAATACCAATTCAAGGCTCGTGTACAAAGTTTAAACAATACACCGTTCTGTTAGCTCAGTTAGATTGGAACGAGTTTAGGAATATGTCTTTTGAAAATTACGAAATCTCACTTATGTCAGCAGATGTTAGTAGTCTCGTTCTACTTTAACAATCTTCCAACACAAACTCATATCTTCCGACACAATGTAAATATTAAAATGCTATAAATAGTTTCTTGCAGATGTTTTCGTGTTGGTAAATATTTATACGCTAACACTTTGTTGCTTCCACTGGATGGTCTTATCAATAAAACCTCATAGTTTAATCGAACTACGAGGCATTTTTATGTATCCTACCTAAACTAAATTTCACCACCTATTTCCGCTAAAGCCTCTTTGGTTTTTCTGTTTCACATTCTTTAATCTCTGTGTTTAACATACTTAGTTCATATTTTTCTAAGCATTTCACATTAATAATTTTCGTCCACTTATCTCTACTGTTTGCTGCTCAAACCAGTGCAGGAATTCCGTCTATTTGCGTATTTTTATTACACAGTCCAATTAATTGTGCTTAGAGCTACTTATGACGCGTCTAGACTTAGCATTTGCACGCCGTAGCCTCTACCATGACTCTCACATCATCTAGCTCTTTCTTTAAAAGTCTATCACAATGTTTTTTCTCCGCTCTAATTCACAGCTTCTTCCACCACACTTATCTATACTTCCCAAAAAGTTATCGCAACTTCTATCTATCCGCAAGAGTTATCTTTACAAGAAAATTTTAATTTCGCTGACGTCCACAGAAAAGAACTAGCCCACAAAAAACACTCTTTCAGAGAAAGTTTGCAGACAATCCAGATAAAATAGAGGACGAGAGAGAATTCCCATAAAAATGCATTGGTGGATAGCGTGGATTCCTGAATAGTGCAAGATATGCTGTAACAAGAGCAGGAATGCATAGAAAGGAAGACCGTAACTCTGCCAAGGGGGGAACAACAAACACATAAACTAGACGGTCATAGCGTAGACAGGGTGCGAGAGACCTGGCGGCGACTCACTTTGCTAACGGAACACCACGTCAAAACCTTTCCTCTGCTTCTGTGCGGCGGTTAAGTTCATAATTCACCAAACTTATAGCAGTAAATTACTTCATGTTTCAATAGCTTTGTAATATTTTACCTTTCGAAAAGCTCTTTCGAGAGCCGTGCATAAATATAAGTGGCTATTTTCCCATTTCTCCGCACCTCCACACACGACTGTATCTCGGGCTTCTGTGAAAAGTTTTGGATTTGTCAGGAATTTCAATCACATTTATATCGTCCGCAGACGATTTTCAATATTGATAAAATCCTTACAATTGACTTTACTGGGAAAAGTTTATGAAGATATATGCGCCTCACAGTCAAATTTTTATTGCCATTCCAATTTTTTGGAATCCCTTAGGGGCGCTCTAACATTAATATATTTAAAATATGTCACTAAAAAGTGCGTAGTCCTCATTTGACGTTATTATTTACTGTATGGCTTTGAAAATTTGGTGTGTAAGGGCAAAGAACAAAAAGTCGTTTATTAAATCAGGATGCAGACAGGTATTACAGCTTCAGAAAAAATCTTTTCGGGGATAACTTTTTTTCTAATTTAAATTGTGCAGCCATTTTTACCGCACGAATGAAAAGGGCGTGCTTAACGTTTCAAGTAAAATAATTTATGAAACTTTAATTGCCAGCAAGCCCATTCGCAAAATTGCGCAAAAAACCTATGTACCCTTGAAAGCAGCGCTTCCCCCACGTAGTAATAACGTCCTGTGAAATGGAATTTACAAGGGATTTGACCAAAGCAACTTTAGTTTAAGGTGGTGCGAATTAGAGATTAAATTCGTTGAACAACTCTCTTTAAAATAGCAAAATTGTGCTCACTCCCATTAACGCGCCATACGGAGCGGAAAAAACTTATTAACGAAAACATGTAATGGAACTTCCCGCTGCTTCCCGTGCCGCGTCGCGCCGGTGAAGGGGTAAAAATGTTGAAAGCCAACGATCCAAAGCTCCACCAACCAACCACACCAGCTCCAGCTCTACAACTTTCTGTTACCACGCTACTGTACGCGTCACCTAAAATTTCTCGAACCATTGGGTTTTATTGTAATATAGAGTTGTTTTGGTGGTAAAAATCGTTCAGGGCGCTACAAATAGCCATGTATATTTGCACAATATTGTACACATACATATTTGGCAGTTATTCAAAGAAAATGGGAAGCTAATATGCATCTAAAATTTTAAAGTGTATCTTATGCCGCAAAGATGATGCTACCAACCGTTTAATTCTAAATCTTATTGGCAATAGTGTTTTCAAACTTCCTAAATTATCATCTTTTGATAAACTGATTTATTGGCAATCTTGATATATTAGGTGATGCCTCTACTATTTTATTAGTAAAACTTACCATTCTAAGCAATAAGCTCCTTCAAATGAACTTTCTAGATCAATATATTACCTTTATTCTGTGACCAGGCAGTTCAGTGATCGTCAAGGAATCATGTCGCCATTTGCCAACATTTTTACCTAAGTTTCTGAAAATCTCAATCTCGGCACAGTGAAAATTTATATTTTTTATAAAAAGAATAATTTGCTTCTACTTTCAAAAGAAGGCAATTGGGGCAGAGCAAGAGATTTTGAAGTATTTAAAAACGTAATAGCCTATCTGAATCACGAATTTCCAACAATATTAGTAATCTTATGATACAAGGTACACTTCCTTTCCTGATATTTTCTGTTGACTATATTTTTTCTAACATGCAAAACTGATCATCTTGTATAATTTGGAGAAAATCGAAAATTCATTTCCGAAGTTTAAGTTTTACTTTATAGAAAAGTTAAGATTAAAAATAAATAACATTATTTCATCTTTAATTTTAAGATGTAAGAAACATCGGAGTTAATTGATATATTTTTTAAGAGATGGTGAATCAACTAAATCGTTATTTGCAGCATTAATTACCTCTTCCTTCAGGTTTGGTGTATTGAACATAAGTCAGATAATTGCATATTCCTTAAGTTTTAGATGAAAATCTATTTTCTTCTAACCATAATGGAGTCATTTAACTTTGTTAAAGCATTTGTTAGAATACAAATTACCGTTCTTTCTTAGGACATTGCATTTATTTACTAAGTTAACTATCAGACAATCCCAGCACATCAATGCGAAAATCTAAGATTACTACAATTACTAACGAATGATTTATCAATTAATAAGTAAAAACTCATTTTGATGTATGGTAACATTTATTAGCAGTTCAAAGGGGCTGTCGTCTGATCGCGACTGTTTTAAATAGTTAACTGCCCAACTGATCTTATATTCTAAGGAGAGCTGTGTAGTAATTCCCATTTAATTGCCCATTTTGTGCTGACCAAGCCGGTGAGTTCTTCAAAAACGATTAGAAAAGGCGGGAAATCACTATGTCGAGATAAATCTCAGCGTATTTTGTATATAAGGGTAGGGACTAACTCGTGAATTTTGTACTAAGTTAGTGAACTCTTTTCAAAAATCATTAGAGAAGGCGGGAAATCACTAGGTTGAGGCATATCTGAACTCGTGAAGATGAGATCTTAGCATATTTTTATAATTGATAAGTTGAACCGAATTAACAATTCTATAGACAAGTCACATTGGTACGACCTTGAATTTTAGATGAACATTGACGAGAATGAAGCAATGTGAATTTTAATTGTATTTTTGGTATGCACGGACACACGTCCGCTAATTTTCTTTTATATGATAATACGCACGTCCAACGGCAATTTTTGAAGCAACAGCGCCTCACTGAATACAAATAAAACTTGGAAAATACTTCTTCTCTAGAACGGGTATTTTCTATTCGTGTTTACTACTGTGTATGCAATACTAAACATTTGGCGCCTTAAAAATAGAACTGTTTATGATCCAGAAGTTTAAAAATAAGAGAGTGAAAATAAGCCAACATCAATTTTAATTCTGCCTTTGATTAATTCGATATTTTGAGGTTTTTAGACATTAAAATCCTGGAAAACTTCAAAGAAGCAAACAATATAAGGCGGGTGTAGCTTGCAAACCTTTTTAATATCACATAGATTCTGGCAAGATTATGTGTTATTAACTCCGGCAGTAATCTAGTCGTCTTTCGGAGAGAATTTGCCAACACAATACCCCCAAAATCCCTGTCTCGTACCAAACATCACGTACTTCGTATGCGTGTTAGCGTCTCTTGTATCACCTGACCATCACAGAATATCTATCTATCGTCAGATCCCTTATTGATAATTTCAACCCGTCTGGCTTCCTCGGCACACGCGACGCCGGTGTAAATTATATCCTGAAACAATAGAGATGCGCCCTAGCCTCCTCAGCGTAATACAGTCCCTTGCGATGTATCCTTTTTTTACTTTTCTCGAGAGAGTCTAGCGGCGTTTGAATCTTGATTGCTTGTCACAACGGATAAAAGAATACTACCAACCTTTAAAAGCTCATTTTGAATAAGTAAAAACTTTAAGAAACTACCCTGGGGTTCAATGACTTTTAAAATATCTTATTACGATAAATAGGAATAGCAGAAATAGAGACGGATACTGCAGGATTTCCCTTGCGGATCTCGCTCGTGCAACTTCTTTGGCATTTAAAGAAACTATATCGTTTGTCGAAACATTATGTATGGGATGCTGTTTTCGTTAAATTCTTACATTCCAACGTCGATTATTGCTGTGCATATTTTATTATGCAAATCATTTACTTGTTTTGCAGTTTTTCTTCATCGCTAAAAACTACCAGTCTAATTTCAGTGAACTTGTGTAATTTGCCAATTTGGCACACTCAATCAAAATTAATAAAATAAAACATAAACTTGGTTGCACTAAAGTTGGCAATGGAAAATAGGAAATTATTTAATGCTTTTGGTTTTATCTATAATTACTTATTACTAGGAAAATTGCGTCTAAGTACTCTTTCAACAATTCTAATTGCGAGACAAAAAAGATGCCGTGTTCCATGATAAATGAATTGTTAAATCAACAATAACAACGCTAATACCGCCATTAGAAACTAAACACAGTTATTCACCTCAACAATTGCGGTACTTAGCTAATAATCACGGTTAAACGGTGAATTTGTGCAATACTCATAATTATAGTAGATACACGAGTAGAAACATACCGCTTTGCGTGTATGCAATAAAGATAAAAGAAACAAATGCCAAAACAAATTCTCTTACAGAAACACTTTGTTATCTCATTTTTATATTGCGGTCTGCAATTTAAAAGTTTGGTGAGAACAGCGAGCCGATTCTGATGTACAGATATTATTTAAACATCCTCTGCAAATACAAACGCACTATTGATAAGAGAATGTGTGCGTAGATAAAGACACTAACTAACCTAGCTCACTACAGATGGGCTTGTCTATTGCCAATCTAGAGGATGCACACAAACGTGAAGTGTTTAGTTAATAAATTCAAGGTTTGTGTACATGCTGTTTGTTGTTTCAATTATGTCAAGTGAGATAAATAGTTTTTATACACATAGTCACGGAATAAATTGATATTACAGTGACCCCTTAATTGAAAAGGGGGGATAACATGACTACTACGAATGGGCGGAGCTACATAAGCGCATTATGTAGAATATTTTAATTATCCATGTATATAAATAAAATGAGTAATAGATTTAAATTTAGGTCAAGACTGCATTCTGCCTACGTGCAAACAAGCAGATGCAATTACAAATGATTTTATCAACTCAAAATCCTATAACATAGTAAATTTATTTGCTCGTTTACAAAGTTCCAACTTTCTATTTTCCAATAATCTGACATGTAATAAGGTAAGCAGCCTTTACACTCAATAACCAGTAAATCATTGTTGGTTCATATTTCATACATAATTATTGCAAAGTCAGACATTCTAAACATTTTTATCGGCTTTTGCACGAATGTATCTGCATGTCAAATATAATAAAAGGTTTTTTTATTCAATTTATTAGTAGAGAAAAATGCAACAGCAGTAAAATTTTGGAGAACGAAGTTAGACAACTACGGCTTAATATAGACGACCAACTAAAATAGGCAACTTAACACAGCAACAACTGATGGACATCCCCAGTGCAATGCTCCATACTCTAATCCGGCTTCATATGGACTAGTACTAACTAAACCACACCTATGCTTGTAATATATCGATGTCGACCATGCGAGAAATGTATCGTTCTCGTAGATACGAAGACATAAAGATGGATAAATACGTCCTGCGGAGTTGTATAGAGTACAGCTGAATATATGTGGGATATGAAACGTTTCAGAACAAGCCAACAAAATCCATTTTGTTTAACGGTCACTGCAAAAATACTGTCAAAGTTAGATCGATGAAAACAAAAACAAATGCAAAAATATTGACTGTGTTTATTATGCGAAATTTTGCATGATAAAACTGGATCTCTTCCGTACATATGGCAGTAATTTGTGAGAAATATATTTTTTTATCGCAAATTCAGTCTATTTTTAGACCACTAAAAACGTTTGCGCGATATTGAATTCCTGTTTACAAAAAATATAATATTAATTTCCGTGCGATTTCGTTTGCAGGCCGGGTAGCGCAAGCAGCATTTAATTGGAAAACAGAAAAAGTGCGACTTCGTATATATTTTGTAATTAAATGTAAATAATTTCCTATTTTGAATATGTGCGTGATTTTCTCCCGACATTGCGGCGCACCACTCTAGAAATGTTCCGTGTACATTTCTAAACAAAAATAACAATTTCAAAAATTTCAACGTAATGAGTAAATTGTCAAAACTTTATTAATTTTTCATTGCGAAAGTTTCGTACTACCGACTCGACCAGACCGTATCTGGCAGGGAGAGCACTTTCCGTTAAGTAGTTTGTTAATTACTGGTATGGCATAATAAAATCAGTTCTCTGATATACACAAAAAGTTTACCTGATGTTTATTAGTTTTTACTTTGAGAAGTTTCTGAATGTAACAGCTAATTACTATTTTAAAGTTATTTAATATTTTAAGCATCCACAAACAAAACCTGCAGGGCTTTTTGTGTGTTCTATCCACTTTTTCCCGTCTCCCATTTACTTTTTTTGGTCGTAGTGTCCCGAATTTTTCTGGGATTAATTTTTATTGATTGTTTTTGTAGTGTGTACGCCGCATTAATTTACGTTCTAATGTTCGTTTCACGATTTTTTGTGAATTCAAGCTTCATACACATTTTTCATTCTGTTGTTTGCTACTTTTCCGTTATCAATGTTTTTAATTTTTCTTGTTTACATTATTTATCTTAACTCGTGATAATATTTAACATAGTTGTGCTGTTATTTTGGATGCTTTCCCTATTGACTTCACAACCACATAATAGTGTGGCAACTTTTTATAAACTAAATTTTATGTGAATATAAACTACTAATATTTAATTTTAGATATACTACTAAATCCTTCTTTAAAAAATTTAAAGGAAGCTTTACTGCTCCTATAAATTAGGTTTAATTGCCTGGGCAGTAGGTATTCTCTTAGCTTTACTGTTATACAACTGTTGTCGCCGGACGTTCGTTAGCATAAGCTAATCGATTTCTTTTTTAGTAGCAGTAAATAGTTTAACAAACTAGGCCCCTGCTTCATTGCTTATTCCAATTCGATTTGCCCGTTTACTCAATAAATTTCCATAATACGCAGGCAAGTGGCTTTAATATTTGCAAATTTGCAATCTTAATGGCCACTTGTTGCAATTATTTCCAATACTTGCAAACTAAGGATCTACTATATATTACCCAGAATGGCCAGAATATTTGTACTTCCTACCAATGGCCGCATTTGTTATTTAAGAATCTTAGAGCTTGTGTGCTTGGACTCGAGGTGACAATGGTATAAGTATCTAATTTTGTGAAAAAACTTTTCAAAAATGTCTATTTAAACTGAGCAACAACTTCGAATTCATTTAGACGATTGGAAGTAATTATCAGTACTGGGGTCTACTATTCATTTTATCAATTGTAAATAGATAAACTAATTAAATTGATGATGCGTTTTTATAAATACTGCACTGACCATGAATAATATTGTACAAAGCGGGCGTGTCATTCTTTATGGTCTGTAAATACTCTTAAAATATAACCGCAGTCAGCTCAAATGACGAAATTGTTATTTTTGCGATAAATCAGTCATGTGTGGTAGATTTTTTAAGCAAGCTTGATAGTATATCAATTGTTTTTATGTGCAATTTCTAACCGCGTGACTATTGTCCTGTGAATGTCAATCAATCAATCGATTATAAGACTTAACAGGTAAATACTGGACAGAAAACATTCGTACGTTCTTAAAATTAATGATCTTTATTCGAACAAATCAATTATAATGTCAAATTTGGGGTGATGTAAAAACGATAAATTACTAAAACATTTGAAAGAAAGACTTCAGAGGAGGTACATATCGTTGTGTTACGTCTGTGTGTAGTTTTTTCGATTTTGTTTACAATAATGAAACCAGTCGTTTGAAAGGTAGATGTGCAACTGTATTTAAGATTGTGGCTCTTTACAAAATAAAGAAATCCCGCCATTACAAAATTACAAAAATCAAACCACTAACCATAAGCTCTCTTTCCCTCTCTCTCCCTTGTCGCTCCTTTCTTCATTTCGTCGTTGTATATCTGATTAATATACAGTGTTTTAAAATTAGTGATAGGTTTTTGTTTTCATTTTGGGGCATAATTAGTAACTGAGATATTAATTACATGTACATATTGAGAACCACTGTTGGAATTCCCTATGACGTCGTCGGTCGAACACAGACGAATATAAGAATCGCCTTCTTGTTTACGCTTAAAGCATCTGGACTCGAAACTGAGGAAATACTAATTAAAAACTGTCGTTGAAAAGAAATAAATAGCCCAATAAATTTCAACCGGAGAGGAAAAACAAGCGCCACATGTTTGGTCAGATTGCATTTATTTCAATTTGTTTTCAATAGATTATTTACTATTACGTAAGTTAGCTTAACTTTTTTATGCCTTATTCAAAGATAGACAAATTTACTTATATGCAAATCATCTGAACTTACTAAGCACGGAACAAGAAAATCCATCATTTTATTGTAAACAAGGTGATAAAAATGAAAGCGGATGCTCATCAAAAGACGTAAAGCGCAATACATTTACAACAACGGACGCAGAAAAGCGGTGCATGTTTTTCTGTCGTCACAATAACATGAATTTGTACTATTAATTGTGATAGAAATTGACTGTAGGCCATCGTATTTAAGTAGCCATCGAATTTTAAAGATAAACAATGTCGACAATTAAGTTATTGTTTAGTTTGCTATGTATGATGTAACCACCCTTCTTGCGGCGGTAATATAAAGCAATATTCTTTCGTGGTCACGTTCGATCTTCAGTTCAAAAAACAACGCGCTCGAATAAAATTTAACTTAAATGGTTGTTTATTTCCTTTTTTTGTCTTTATGTTATTAGGAAGGATTTGTGTTCGTGAAATAATTTTATCTCGTGTTTATGACGGATCTAATGCTTTATTTTGATGGTGATGCCGGTATTTTTATAGAGATAAAGGTGACCATTTTGCGATGTATGATATCGTCTTTTTTGCGTCGGAAGATAGTATTACAAAGCGACCTTTTTTCGTTTTGTTTTAAATTATTCTAAAAACGCGGAGTTATAAAATTTGACTTCAATGGTTGTGTATGTTCTGTTTCTATTTCTCTTAGATAAGGACGGTTTTGCGTTTATGAAGAAATTTAATCTCGAGGTTTTGAAGGATCTAACGACGTGTCTGCATAATATTCTTTAACGCAGCATGGTCTATCGGCATCATTTCAATTATGCCAGGAGTACCAAATAAGTCAATTTTTCAACATTTTTATTTATACTTTGAAAATACCAAATTGTGGTCACATTGGCGTCACATGTGTGTAAAGTATTGGAAATTAATTCTGTAACACCTTGTATATTCATACCTTATCTCCTTGCTGTTTTAATAAACGGTAATTTTGTACGTTTCCTCTTCGTGTTACAACCAACTACGATCGTATTTCTTTTATTTTTCATATATTATGTTCGAAAGTTCCTAAAAAATGTCTTTGTCGTTCTCTTCGTATATAACGGCGATATTCGTCCAGTAGGTCTAGTTCGAAATTCTCAGGTATTCTAAGTATTTTTGTGGTGTTTGCTGGTGAGATGAATCCTCTCATATTTGTCGTTTATATCGTAAGTTTGTTGCTTATTTTATCCTTTTTGTGATAACTTGCATTTGTTTTTTTTCCGTTGTTATATTTTGTTTTGATATGAATATTTTACAGGGGCAATCATTTGCTTCAAAATATTGACTCTATTTATACCATTTGATAATGAAAAATGTCTGTCCTTCGACATTTCATATTGATTTAATTCAATTTGCACAATAGGATAGAGATTACCCTCAATTGTCATAGTAAATCATATATTTCAATTGGACTAAGTTTACAATATGCACTCCATTTCAAAAACTCCTTCCTTCTACGAAGTTCTTTAAGTTCTGCGGATGGGTCTCTGTATCGATGATGTTTCTTAAACAAAGATTTTTAGTTCTCCTAAACATATACTCTCATATTAATTAATATATATAATTGGATATGGTGAACTAATGTATATGTGTACATATAGTAATTGTTAATGCACACTTAAAAGTGCTTATTGTATCTCAACCGCAGACAAAACCTGGTCAATTTTTACTTGCGAGTTTGTACAATTGGTTTTCAGCCAACCAGTTCTTATTACAATCAAGAATGAATACCCTCGTTATGTTTATTCTAGGAAACCACAAAAATTTTACGAACTTTTACGGTAAAATGCACACGCGCTTAATTTCCAACGATGTTGATGTGCGATGGTATCGTTGTGACCTTCGCGGGGGAATATTCAAATAGGAGGCAGTGGAGCGCAAGACTTGATGACCTTGGTTCCCAACCAAGCAAAACAGATCCACTTCACAGCTACAACTAATTCCCATGGGCTGAAAGCATTTCACGTTCACGACGCGTTGCCATCGTCGTCGTAACACATGCGGTGGAGCTGGCCATTTTATTTTTCAATTATTTTCAGCCAATAAAACCGTAAATACTCTTGGTGTTCCGTGAGGATTGAATGCCCATTCAACATACGGAAAAATTTTTCCGCTTCAAAACATGTCTCCAAACCATTAAATAAGTTATTTAATACGCGAGAATTATTGCTGAATGGAAATAGCTTTCATGGTTAACTATAAATAAATATACAGGCTATATCATCTTTTAAATAGTTTTGTCAGCCTTGAGACGGAAAATCTATGCGGTAGTGGTTAGTTGCATGGTAAACAGTTAACTTTTATTGTGTTGAAACACGATTTTTCAATTTTTAATGTGGTTATGTAGCTTTATTTCATAATCTTGGCAGGCTTCACGAATACATAATGCTATAAAAATTCTTCGTGGCTTCCCAATAGAGTTACGGAATTATGCATGTAAAAACATGATTTAAGTAGAAGGTATTAATCTAGGCAAATAATAACTATGTTTTAAAATGTATTTAACTAGATCAATCTATGCAGAGTGTAAAGGTGGTCTGTTGTATTGAGTACGATGCTCCCTCCTGGCAAAATATCTACCGTAGAAGTATAATAATAACAGTAGAAAATGCCCGAAAAATGTACTAACATTATTCATGGCACAGGCAATTATAAAGTGATATATTATGAAAAATAGTATAAACGCAGAGTAAATTAAGGGTTTTAAGAAATTAAAACGCAACCCCCGCCGAGATATCATGTAGAATCCGCAAAAATGTTAATTGCAGCGCCGTTCCAAGGCGCTTAATTATTTCCTCGAAATGAAAGTAAACCTATCGGTGCGTGTATGAATTAATGTTTTATTTTTAAGTAAGTAGCTAAAAACAAAAGCGATGATATAACTACCGAATGTATCGTACACTTAACCTTGACATTGTCCTTAGCAGAATGCAACAAGCAAGCACCCAAGTAAATCGGACGACAGAAAAAATTAAGGTCAGCCTGTGTTGTTGGCTACGCTAGTCGTAGACAGCCACGGCCAAGGCCACCTTTGATTCTGTCGCTTTTTTAATCTACTTGCTCACGCAAAAACCTAATAAATGGTATAAACACTCCAGTTTCTGTGCTTTGATCCGCATCTATAGTGCGTACGAACGCCGAACTGTTAGTTGGGAGTTACGTGATCATGAATCGTATGTGAGCGTTCATTATGTAAATTGGAGTGACTACTTATTCATTTGATATTTGTTTATTGGCTGCTTTTCAACTACTTCCTTCACAATTGCCATTAATATATCAGAGCCTAATGTAAATTACGGTGAATAAAAAATGATAGGGGCTTGGAAAAAAACAGTGCACACAAGGTGACCCAACCACGTGTGGCCAATTTTGGTATGTAAACAAAGATATCGAAACGTATTTTTAGCCTATGTATCTCTCGGTCACATATATGTATCAAGAGCTTCAACAGATGTTTTTTCCCATATTTATAGAGAAGAACAAATATTATGACATCTTGCTCATTTCAATCTCTTGAGATTCCCAGCTATCCTTTTGTTTCCAAAAACAAACAACAATATGATGTAAATATATGCATTGAGTAATGAATTTTAATTTAGCAAACTGTTACGAATTCCAAAAACAATAATTTTGCGCATTTTTGGGCAAGCAACTAGCCTCGTGACAATAGTGGATCGGAAATTGGTAAATATAAACTGACATTGATAATTATTTAAAATTTTAATTATAAGCGACGGTAATTAAACAAAATTTCTACTACCAATGTCAAAAATAATTATGAAGAACAAAGTCTTTATTTCTATTTGAAAGCAAGCCGAAAACAACAGTTCGCGGCAGATGCATTTCCTTCGAGCTCTCTGTCAATATTGATAAAATAGGAATTTTCTGTTTACTCTCATCCTGAGACCGTCTCGAAAGCAATAAGAATTTCTCCTATTCAACTCGCGGAGGAATCCAGAAATCATACAGTGAAATATCTTATAAAATAATAAGGTATAACCCCTTCACCGAGCGCTCCCGTCAAGTGCACAAGTTTTATGGCTCATACAAAATACAAGCGGACGGGGAGATAGATACATAGGTGACTGTTGACCTTGGCTAACCTTGAAAACCCTATTTGGGGTTGCAGATGAGGGTTGCCCCGGACCCCGGTAGCGCCTGCATTGCGTATGTGTCCACTCATTGATTTTCGTATTAACTGCATACACACATCCAAACTGAATTGTACGCATGCTGCATATTTGATATTGAAAGTAAATAGAGAGGGGCGTTGCTGGAGAATTTTTCTAAAAATGTGTATAATGCATACGCGCAACACATCACCATCACCACCGTATACGTACGTGTAGGGCACCAAACAAACGCGTAATCATATACCTCATCCCGATCAATCTATATGGACAACGTAAAATTTATACATAAAATAGATTTATGTATTGTGTAGTTTAGTACTTGTTTTGCAAATTCAGCGAATTGTTTCCAATCAAGAATCACCCTTGTTTTGTTGTAGTTATCTTTACTTCGACCGTTACATACATGACAATTCAAGTGCTCGTCAAGCCAAATATCACAGTACTCGATGTTTATAAATAACAAATTATAACCCCTAATAAAATTCTTTGGGTATTGGTATTGGTTATTGGATAAATGGATTATCAAAATTGTATAAATTACACCAATAAATATAATAGGTGTCAAAATTTCCTACCAAAT
The DNA here is from genome assembly GCA_033557835.1 of Helochares maculicollis. Classification (NCBI taxonomy): domain Eukaryota; kingdom Metazoa; phylum Arthropoda; class Insecta; order Coleoptera; family Hydrophilidae; genus Helochares; species Helochares maculicollis. The sequence continues at coordinate 29,982 of JAWQRO010000323.1, forward strand.
TCCATTATATTTGTGCATAATAGATCCAAGTTTAAAGCCTCCATGTAAGTGTTAAAAATGTAAAAGGATTTAAACCAGTTAGCATTACAATTACAACATTAAAACTACTTCCTTATATACTCGAAAAAAGAAAAATTACCTAATGTCCCGAGTATCAAAAGAGCGTTAGTGACATTTTATTTTTGTCTGGTAGTTTCCTTTCACCCGAAAGGGGCATTAAAAGGTTTTTAGTGTAACGCAGCCAACTTGCTGAGAAATAACATATTTCTAGGACGATCCGGGTGCCGGATCGGATTCTTTTGGGAGCTGGCGCGGCAAATTTCCTCCGAAATCCTTTCTAATAGACGCTTATTGGCTTTGCAGTTACGAGAGAGGCAAAAATTATTAATCTTCGTCAAATAACATAATGAAATTATCGCTTGATCGATATACCTATAAGAGTGCTTTCTTGGTTAGAAAAACATAATGGAGTTGATGAGTTTAATCCATTTCGGACATTTATCATTGATTGAAGTTTTTCCTCTGCTGTCTGAGCGGAACAAGTGACGGGGTCTTGTAAAATATTGTACCGATAAGAGGAGGTTTTTTGCTCTATTTCTACTTGTCGATGGATTGTGCGATCGAATTGATGCGATTTTACAAATAACCGTTCTGCTCGGAAATTCTGTCGACATAATTGAATATAACTGCAGGAGTTGACAGATTTTTCGTGAATGATGAGTGTCACTTATGAAGAATGTTTCTACGAAAAATAAACTATTTCCTAGTCGTTTCTATAATATTTCTAAAATTTTCGTCTAGAATTTGTTGTCACACCTTTAAAAACGTTTAAATGGGGTCCATGATATATTCTATATAAATGTCCATTGTAAATTTACTGTTTTTGGACTTTCATTTCATTTTAATTAATTTATTGGGACTACAACAAATATTATTGTGACATAAATATCGAATTGAATATTCACACAGACGAAAACATTAAACACTGTTATTAACGTTTCATTTTCTTTTGCAGAGTTGCCGGAGGAGCTAATGGAATATTTACTCGACGATTAGATTTCAGTTCATTTAACTCATTGCCGAAGAACAAACTTAATTCCTATCAAATTAAGGTGTGTATTTTTAGATTTTGATCCGTCTTTGTGCATGTATACTTCTAGATATTTATTTCACGAAGTTAAAGATGGCCTCTTACACATACATAGAGCTTACTTAGACAAATTAGGAAGCTGCGACTACTACTTAAGTTTAGTAAAAAAAAGTTGAATTCCAGTCTAATTAACGCCAGTTGATTAATTTTACTTTTTAGTCGAACAGTAATAGAAAAGCCATCGCTATTAAAAAGGATGCAAAGAATGAAAGAACTCCGACCATTTTACGGCGAATTGTTGCTAAATAACTGTTCCAGCGTGGCCGTACTCGTAAGTTGTCTGGTCTCATTATGTCTCTTTTCGCTGCATATATGGCCATAACTGGAGACTCCAACTAGAATTCTGTCTCACTGAAGGAATTACAGTTGACAACGGCTCGGTTGTGCCTTTAAACGGTAAATCCACATCGCAATTTTTTCTCCAAGTCTTCCTTTTGCTAATTGTTTCCCTACGTGACTTCTACCGTCTGCTTTTGTGACATTACATTTTGTTGAGCGGCGCGCCGCGGCGGAGAAAAATATTGCTTCAAACTTCTTCTGTGTAGCGATTTAACGCAGCCGATAGCGAAACTCCCCTCTTGAAGCCTTCTCTGTGAGAAGTCCCAGCTCTCCTTCTACAATGTTGCTTATTTGATTTCAGTTAAAAAAAATTTGCATTGTACGTACGCAGTAAGAAGGGCTCACGAAGAAATCTCTAAATGTGAGATTAATAGTTTTAGAAAATAATAATTTATCAATGATTTCTTATGTTTAACATTGATATATATATAGAGTTTAGGTACCGCTATACAAAGCGATTTCCATTACTACTCGGTACATTTAATATTTAAGTTTCTACTTCCTGTAATTTATTATAATATTGGCACTTAGTTTAATAAATATTAAAATTGGTTGTATTTTTATTCAGATAAAAATTACTACGAGCCTACGAAAATTACAGACGAAAATAATTAAAATTTCGTTAAAGGTGCCTGCTCTACAATGTTTTATAGCCATAATAACAGTAGGTACCTAATTTCAGATAATATCTTCTCCGAAAGTTTTTGTTGTTATATCTTGTGAACATGCTACGGACTACGTGATATTTAGCAGTAAACGTCTGTATTTAGCAAACTAGAATTGATTTTACGTGATTTTTATATAGACAAATAGCTGTAGGCAAATGTGGCAATTCAGCAAGTTTTTTAACGCCAGCATTCTATCTTTGTTAATATTCAAATTAAACGGTACTTTAACGAATTATTTTCGCACTACATATAAGAAAAACAATAAATTCTACTGGTATGTTCAATGAAGTTACTTTAGCAATAACCTACACATGATATACGGTTTGTCAGCCAAACATTTTATTCAAAAGCAAACAGATTCAGACAATTCAAATTTTATGCAGTGAGATATATGCAGGCTTTCTATTTTAGAAAAATTTTAATAAATTTCTGGCCAGACTAGGCAAAGGTGCAATTCAACACAGACAGCCATAATCAACCTCGTTTCATTATAATTTCTGCTGGAGAGTTGAAAAATAACGAAGTAAAAATTGAACCGAACAATGCTATGGCGCCCGGCTTAAGAGAGGTTGTGCAAAAACAATCGAGTAATCAGTCTGGAGAGTTATTAGAGCCGACATTTCTCACAATTACAAGATAAAACACTGGCAAATGTCACGAACCTGCTCTGCACCGCCAAAATGAACCACTTGTTCTGCGACAGTGTAAAACAATCAAGTGAAGCAAGGAGCCATACACTCAAATATTCATAATTAGTAAATGTAGTTTGAAGAAGCTCACGGGGGGCATTAGGAGAGTGCCGTGTAGTGGAGACGCGTTTCGAAAAGTTTTAACCGACACAATGCTGGCAAGAAGTGGAAAGTTAAAGAAAATCAGACAGTTGACTGGGAATACCTTATTTAAACACGGATCGATGGAACACTGCAAACTTAATTTAAATTTCAAACAAAAGTTATTTCTTTTTTTATTTTCGCTCTAACGCTTACTTGAAGTCAATCAGATGCTGTGTAACTCTAAACTAAAAATAAATGTTCGTTGTATTAAGTTTGAACTTTTATGGGCGAAACAAAAGTTGGTTTTTATCTTTTGGGAGAGGATTTCAAATTTATTTTCTCTGTTGGGTTTCGCGAAAACTTACATAGCATTCCTAGAATTTTTCAAAACCTTGTCGCAATGCGTCACTTGACTCGGGATGTACTTACTTTTTATCTAAATTAAAACTGCCAAAGTTTGATTGCATCAAGTGGCTTGTACTATTTTTCAGCAATAACTGTAACTTCACAGTCGAAAAGTATATGAAAATAAAGCTCTCCGTAGCATTTCGGAAAGAAAGTTGTTTTTTTTTTCAAGAAGTCTGAGTCTACCTCCATCAAAATGGCAGGTGAAATTTAAATTTCATTTTATGGCGACTCAAATGCTACATGAAGTGTCTATTTACATCCCGAAAAAACTTCATTTGACTACCATGTCCAGCGTTCACCCTCTCACTATTATTGAAATTACACCCTGGCAAAATGCTGAGGACTCCAGAATTTAAATTTTCAAGAGCACGAGGATCAGTATTTACCACCACGCGAACTACACGTGAATCCTTTATTTTAGAACAGGCAGGCGCAGCCAGACCCCAACGTTTGCAATTGTGTGTAGGGTTATAAAAATAAGGGTGAGTTGCATGCGGGAGAGTTGCGTAACCAACGGGAACCCCTGCCTAGCAACGAACACCGCTTTTTCCAGTGAGGTAGGACGAAAATGCCGCTCGCTGCTGTTGGATGTGTACATGGTGTGAGCAGAGCGTTTCGGATGCCAACCATCTAAATATAAACTGATCATCCTTCCTAAACAGAAAAGCGCATAATATAAACACAGATATTTGCCTCGGTGTTTTCAAGGTAAACAGAAGAGTCTGAGTCTAGTCCCAGGGTTAATATTGATCAAGAGTGCGTGGGCTGGGGCCAAGGTGGGGTTGCGTAACTGCATTCTACTAGCGACAGTCGCCCAGCTGGGCAGTGCCCATCGTCGTTGGACTGTAAAGTGAAGTTGTGCCGGTGGATGGCTGGAAACCAGCTACAATGATGTACAACTAAACCTGCACAAGATGCATACGAATCTTGATAACCTTGCTCACAACCACACCCTCTTGCATTGTTAAACCAGATACTTTAGATGGGTCAGGGCCTTTTCTACGTTTCTTTGATTTCATAGAGACAATATGCACATAGAATGCAGTCATCGACTTAATTATCTCCTGTCACAGACTGTTCGTAAACGAAAAGTTCACCAAGAAGCAACTGCTGAATTAATACTGCATATTTTGTAAATTTATTAATGAAATGGTTTTTGTTTTAATGTTGTGCCTACGTGAAACGAACATTAAAGTTCTTGGCCTGTCCTTCCCAGGTTTTTGTCGGCACTAAGATAAGTCATATAAACGAACGAAATAAATAACATATTATGTACTAGTGATTACCCACAGCTCAAGATCTCAACAGTCATTCTCTAAGACCGAATCTTTGAGTGGAAAATTGTAGCCAGCGAAATTTAATTAATTTAAATTCAATTGCATCCAGTCATGACATTTAATCTTGAGCAAAATTCCTTCATCTCCTTTAAGTTGTAATAACATTCGTTTTAAGCTGTGATTTAGATTTACATGATAATTGTCGAGGACGATCAATTAATAATTTTTAAAAAAGTTCACCTTTGCCGGTTTGTTTTTGGTGTTTCAGTTCTCTGAATTAAATACAGATTCCTTTATTTTCAAGGCAAATTACGAACTTCCTTCATTACATCTATAATGATAGACATACAGATATTTATGAAAACACCGTTTTCCCTGCAGCTCTATTAAATAAATATCAATTTTCATTTGCTTTTCTTAGGAGTTTTCACGTATTAGCATTTATAAAAATAGTTATTCGCCCGGCTTAAGGCTCCGTTGTTAAAAAATTGGTCAATACATATAATTGAAAATATAAAGCTTTACCTGATCAGTTTTTTTCAACTAAAATTAATTTACGTTATGTTAATGTCAATTAGGTTGTGAGGCACAGGGCGTAAAATATAGAAGTTAACACAGTAACATCATAGAATATGCCTTATGTTGCTGTGATACAGCTTTAACTGTAAATCAAGTGGTTGAAATTGTGAATAATGTTTAAATTCCGAAACTGGCATAGCCAAACAAAAATAACCTAACTGGAGTATAGGAAATATTTTTACACAATCATCAGTTTTGCATCATTTTGTGCAATCAAGTGGATAGCACGTACTTTTTTAAGCTTTTCTGGGAATAAAGATATAATTGAGGTTCCTTCAACACTACAAATGCTATAGGAGATACAAATGTCTTTAGAAGAAACTATTTTTTTTAGAAATTAAATGTTTGAAAAACTCCAATATGGGTCTCGTATTTCATTTCACCACTTAAATATCGGAATTAAAAAATTTCTGTGTTTTCATTGCCTACACTTAAGGCAACGTGTCTAAAAAATTCATTTTCTTCGGTTTGGTTCTTTCGTACAGGCATTGATGAGTCAGTCAGTCAGTCCGTCAGGAACGCTTTCTGTTATCTATATATAGATTAATACAGCCATTCTTTAACGTCAAACTTTCAGAATATTACTATTGACTTAAGTTTTGCTTTGCATAAGGCTTCTTTAATGCTTGCAAGTTTGATTGTCATGTTGCATTTTGTACACGTAGTTGGTGTCTTTAAATGAATAACACATATAATTAGCAAGTTTTGATTAGATACAGATAATATTCTTGCGTAAATGTAATGACTCCGTTATCTTTTACTTTGGAGCTTTAAATTTAAAAGCGTATTGCTATTTATCAGTTTGTATTCCATTTATAATTCTTGGTATCATAGACTGTTTAGGTGTAATATTAACGGCCCAAATTATGATAAAAATAACATGTGTTACTTTTTTCATACATTGAACTTACATTGAAGCGACTACAACCTTTTAATAGAAGTATTCGAAATTATTAATCGACTAGAAAATAATTAATGATCGCTGTAGAAAAAAATTAGAAGTTGCAAACTGAAAGACAGCTTTTGAGACAAAATTTGCCGACCAAAAAATATCCGATACAAGAGAAGCCGTTACTCATGAACTCCCCGATATGTTTATGCAACACCAAACTTTTCACCAACTTAACAAATGTTTATTGAAAATTGGAAACCCCAGCAAACTACCTAACCGATTCCTCCCTGTTTGTCTTCTTCGCTTTTTTGCAATTGACTTGCGTTTTTCCACTTAGGTAAGTTTCAATCCTTTAAAGCGCTCTTCGCAAAAACTTGGCGTACATAAGAAAAACGACTGACACAACATAACTCTGGTAAAGTGGCGTCTTGTCTATACAACAGATATTGTGACAATCGGGATGGAGACGTGAACGGCATCTCAGACGTGATTCGCGTCGAAACAGGACGTGACCACGGTCTCTGCACCGCTACCACACCACCATGCAATCTCATATAATCACTTTTACCCGTGCACCACTGCCCATTAACAAATATTGTTCTTTCCGGTCTGGAATAAAGACGTTCCTTCTGAACCGTTATCGTTTAATAAGTTGAAACCACCCGCTGCAACGAACTTTTTACTTCTACTATTTATGAAATTCTTTTAGGTTCCCAGTCGTTTCGTCGAAGGAGGAGTTGATTTAATTTACGTTTATTGGGCTACTTTGGTCGACTTAAAAAATTCTAGTGGCTCATAAAAGTCTATGCAATATGGAACCTGTTCTTCTTGAATTAAACTCATAACTTGGTGATTATCCGCTGTAACTTTATTGTGCTGTGTTCCTTATTCAGGATAGTCTGATAATATGCAATTGATAGTTCATTATTTTTTTTATCTCGTAATTGTTATGAAACCAGAAAAATCAAACTATTTACTTGGATTATATAATGTTGTGTATTAGAAATTCGCATTGATTAGAGCAGTATCTTAAAATGTATTATTGGTAGTTGAAACTCATTTCTTGGAACGATGTTCTTGATGAGAATGTGTATATGCGGCACTCTCTGCTTTTCGTTAATTGCTCGTCTATCATATATTGCTAGGGTAAACACTCCAACTACTGAACGCAAGTACTCCAGGTAATGAACATTTATAATTAAATTGAGCTAATAACTTATACCCTTAATTGGGTAGAGAACTTGGATGCTTTAAATGAGAGAAGACGTGAACGAACTTGTATTTTTCTCTATTTTTCGCCGCAAAGAACGAAATAGTCCGAGATACTGTAGATATGTACCTTTATTGTTTTGTCTTTTGATGTTTTAATATGAAAGCTCGTTATTTTCAAGTTTAATAGATCCCAAATTTGCGCTATCGTCTTTATATATTTTTTCTCACAAATATCTAGGTTTGTGTATTATTGTTTACTTTGTAGTGTTATCAAATATTTAAACTATAAATAAAAACAGCAATTGTAATTCATACACTTCATTTTATTCTAAAATTTTCATATTTATCAACAAATATCATATCAGTAATGGGACATTTTACTGAACGATTATGTAAATATGCAACTGACAAGAATAATTGCAAATACCTAAGCTGCAAGTAACAATTAAATTATAAATAGTTCCATAATTTTAATATATCTATTTTATAAACCGTGGTAACGGTACAAGCACAAAATATGTTTGTAAATATAAAACGGAAAATCCTAGTCCTTATTGATTATACAATAGTTTTACCGTAATTGAGCTGTTGGCAATTACAGAAAAAATTAATATCTCAGACGATCTCCTAAGCCGGAAAAATAATGCAATTACTGTGTTTAACGAGTATGTGTATTTATCGCTGGAGATAAAACAAAATTTTTGAATGGTAATGAAGGAATGCATAATGAATTGCATGTGGGGTGCTTTAGTGTATGAATAAATTAAAATACAGCAATTTTATACAAGTGCTCCGTAATTTGACGTGTAAATTATTCAAAAAGTTTTAACCACTTTTTACTTGTTTTGTAAACGATTTTTTATTGAAATTCGTCACGCAATTCTCTTTCGGACAACCCTAATTGCGTTGATGAAAAATAATGCATGGACTAAAGCGGTTGAAGTTGGGGACGCAATCGGTTTATTGGGGTTCATAATGCATGCAAGAGGAATCCTCTCTTTCTATTAAAATTTAAATTGAACACTTCCTCATTGCTTAATTGCTATAATTTTGGTATATCTTTGCGGTTTTAAAACCTATTAAATATATAAAAAGCTTCTGCGGCAAACAAAGGCATGAAATTTCACACTTAATACGAAATGATAGTTTAAAGAAAAAAAAATCAGTCATAAATGTAATGAAAATGGAACATAAAACTGTTTTGATATATATTTATAGAATCTGAATCTGCGATAACTAAGTAAATTATGATAGATAACTACAAACCTAATAAACAACCAACAATGTCATGTTGGAATAGCTGGCAGAAAACGACGTAGAATATTTGACGTGAAAAATGTCACGTAAAACACGTATGAAAAGTCACGTCCAAAAATCACTTGAAATGCAATAATTCACGTATAGCTGAGTAACATCATATATTTGATAATAAAAAAGCACACATCTCTTCTATTGGGACAAATAAATCTCTGGCACTCATTAAATTTTTCAGGTCTTATTTTGCAGCCAAGGAAAGGACGGAATGCTACGTGAAGAGATTGTAAAAAGTAATTATGTAATTTTCGAATCCAGCCGTGTTCATTGTGCAGCAGGATTGAGCATCAGGATTAAGAATGCGGTTCATTTCTAAATGGGAACCCGCTGTATCTGCATTACGGAACAGATAAAGGCTGCTTTATCGTAATTGCTGGCTCAGTGTCCGCCAAGGGTATTTCGTAGTAATTTCGCTACTTGCTAACGTCTTATTATTACACGGATTTACCTGAAATTTTATCATTCAGTCTACGGCAAAAAGTCTAAAAACAGGTGTTTGTGTCTCGCCTTTTGTACAGCATCTAAAATATCTTATATTAAGTTGTACGAGTATATTAAAATTAAGTAAACATCTTTCAAATTCTCATTGGTACAATAACATTGTGTTCATTAATTTCGCAATTGATCGAATCCTGTCGATTAGATAACTCGCTTCAAGATTTTACTAATTTAATTAAGAGCAAGACTGCTGTCTATCCAATCAACATTACGACCACAGACTGTGCTAAGATTCTTGGAAAATGGTTGATGTAGGAGGTGTTAATCCACGAAAATTTGACATGCTTTTTAAGTTGGTTAAAAAAACAACTGCGTGCAAGAATCTCGTGCAATAAGAGAAAACGATTTGTATAGCCATTACCTTAATGAAACTGCAAAAGAACAGTGGTCGATCTCAACTATTCCCCAACACCATGAGGCAAAGAGCGTAAAGAGAAAACAAAAGAAAAAGGGAGCATTTCACGTACACGAAGTTTGATTAATGAGCTTAATAAAGGCTTTTACATTAACAATCTCACGAACGACTCGTAATTCCGTTTGGTTAAAAACTCCTCCTTCTTCTTTCAAGCTCGAGAAGAATAAACGGCCTGAAAAAATTATGCCTCTAAAATTTTTTGGAGTAACTGTTTTCAGACGCATTTGGAAGAAAAATTGCTCGACGAAATGAAAACACAACAATAAAATCGTACAAAAACTTGGGGTAACAAACGAGCGGCGACTCAACACGACCACTCGCTGAGCTCAGAATTCCAAGCTGGTAAAATTTCGCTCAAGTGATTTACACCACTGGTGCACAATCAGAACGGACTTAAATTACCCATGTTTTGAAATATAAATGTTATGTACAATATCTTCTGGCAGCAGTTTAAATTTACGTCGCAGTTGCTAAACGCGACTCACTCTAGGCAATTTCATTTAGGTGCCACGGGAAGGATTTTCGCAATTGCTCATATTTTGCTGGTGGAGGTTTGGAGCTGCGCGGCAATAGCTAAACCATTGTTAAGGCATTTACTGTACAAAAAAGGAGGAACAGCCGCTGAGTTGGTAGAACTGTTTTTCAGGGTGAAACTTCAAGGGCATGACCTTTCTCAAAGCTTTTTCCATTCATCAATATCAATATAGTCTTAGGTAACAAATTTCTGAAATGAAAGTTTTCCAGACGACAGCAACATCCTTGATATACGCGACACTGACAATGACGGTATAAATATGCTTCAGCTTGTAATGGATATTAGAGGGTTGATATATGAATTCAGGAACCTCCTACTGAGTTTAACTTTTCAATTCTGATGCGCGCGAAGCTGCTCGGCTCTTTCGATAAAACACCGTTCGGTGGATAAAACAGTTTTAAGGGAAAAACTGTGTAAAAAATACAATTCTGTTTCACAAAAATCGGGGCTATTAATATTATAAAATTTATGTTTCAAGAATATCCCGAGAATGATTCTATTTTTTCTTCAATGCAACTTATGAAATTTGTTTGAAATTTAGGTATAGACTACGTTTACTAAAGTGGATGTAGTGCCTTTTCTAATTCATTTTAAGCAAATAGTAGTAAAATATTCGTGCAGTGAACATTAATGTGGAGTTTGGAGTTAAATTTCGGCGCATGTCGGCAACAGATTTTAATTATTATCGATTTATCGCCCAGTTTGATTTTATTAGAAATCTTCTCTGGTCGTTGTCTCCGCGGTTTTTAATCCTCGGCTTTTTCTTTTCCAAGCCCGAGCTAGGGATCTTCCACTTCGCGTTTCGTTTTTATGCATTGTCTGGAATTTTTTCAAGTTTAACACTCGATTTATTTTAATTTGGTAAGCGCAGTTGGTTATGAAAGTCAAATCGGATTGCGGATATCTTGCAAATTAAATTCTCAAAACGTATCCAAAAAGTTTAATTTTTATACTGCTTCAAAGATAGTTATTAAAGGAGAGGTACGGTTCTCTGGATTTTATCGATTTTGTTTGCATGCGGTTAGAAAATTTGCTTAAACTTGTGATTACATTAACGCAGCCTTGCGCTTACTTCAAGGTTTTTTTGGTGCTTGGATTAAATACTCCTCTGGTCTAACAATTAAATCGATAGCGTAGTAAGAACCAGTCTGCATTTTCTCTCCGTGTATCCTGAGGAAGACAATTAATTATTTTCTATCTTAAGTTGGAATCAAGTCTTTGGAATAATAACTCACGCTTAAATCTTATCTTCGTCACATGTCAAATACAAGAGAGCGCGACTTGAAGAAGGGCGAAATCACTCATCCGAAATGCTGATCACGCATAACTGCAAATGTAAATGGTACTGGCACTAAGTAAATGTCTTTTTACAGTAAATATTGCTCTACCATTCATGTAGTGCTATACCAGCGATTCTCTGAAGCTATGCCAACAACCATCGATTGTTATGGATAATTTACTGATGGATTAGAATGAATTTGCTAGGGTACGTTCGTCTTTGAAGTAAATTGAAAATGATCTGTTTTTATTTTGCCCCTTATAAAACTAAAAGCAAAAAATGTCTAGCGCTAAGCACTCGCTTTACTGCGTTTCATATTTAATCATTTTCAATTTTAATTCAAACAGAATTTTTAATTTGGCATTAGTGCGAACTGCGGATCTTCATTAATGAATACGATTCGGATCTCTGATTCAGTAATGTTGTGGCGCTGAATTTTTGCGCCCCGGCACGAAAATTTAACTGGAAATAATAAACTCGGTGGAATAATTTGCTGCTTTTCAATGGTAACATTTTGTTCCTAAAAATTGCGAAAGTAATATATATGCAGTATATGTAAATTTAGAACAATTGTAGCCTAAAAAACTAAATATATATTTAGCAAATATACATAGTCGAAAATACTGTGCGTTCTGGGGAACAGTAAATTATCGCACAGTTTTTCTCTTACCGCAAACCAGCAACCCCTGGTTACGTGATACTTTATTAGATAAAGTGTATGTGTGTATATTCCCAAGTCGACGATAGAAATCCCCTGTACTCAAGATAACGTCACACGTACTTATTTATAAATGTTCATGACGAGACCCATTCTCTTAAGCGGGTCGTTATCGCCGGGGTTAACAAAGGGTAGGTCAGTGTTTTCCATTCCGAAACGCAGGATCAACGGATGCCGCCTACGGCCCGCGCAAAGAAAAACCAGGATCGATCCTTCTCGTAGACACACTTGTCATAATTTACATTTAATTGCGCAAATACTGCAATTAGCACCATTAGTTGGTACTGAACTAGAATAGCGACTGCTGGAGGCGGGAATGTCTCTTTTAAATATTGCTTCCTGCGTTACTAGCAAAACTAATGTCACGATTTATGATAATGAACAATCTGGTTGCTGTTGGTATTAATCTAGATTCTAAAATGGGAGGAAATGTGATAAACACAAGAGGAATGTAACTGTATCGATTTTTTAATTGATTTTTTATTCACGTTTCGTATTGGAGTAGAAAACTCATTCACTGGATTAATATCACTACTCTTACATTATTAAGTTATCAGTTATAGGTGGACTTATTTATGTAATAAGTATTCTATGATATTTGTGTCGTCATATTTTACACAAAAAATATACACGGTACATACAAACAACATAAATTTAATTTATTTTTTCTTGAATTGTTTTGTTAATTGAGTTTGAAGAGTCTTTCATACTTTTCAATTGTACCAAAAAAATTATTTCAGTATGAAATTTGTAGATTTGAAAGCAAGTTACTCAGCTAGAGATCTAATGTATGTAGCTTTAATATCATGGCTACATGCCTGTCTTACACTGTCTTGCGTCGATTAAGCTAAAATGAGATATTATTGCAGACAGAAATTGACGCTTAGCAGAAAAAAATCTATTAAAATCAGTCACAAAATCTATTATAAGCATCATTTGGTCACCCTGCATTATTTTCTTTCCATTAGCGTTAACTACAAGCTGTTTTTGCAAACCATTCGCCACATCTGTTGTTCCTAATTTCATTTACATATAACAAAATTACCAATATGAAACTATATATATATATA
>JAWQRO010000324.1:0-43037 GCA_033557835.1 Helochares maculicollis
TATATATATATATTGTCATCATAAAAATGGTATCCTTGACATCCTTGAACCTGTTGTTGGAAAATTCTTGGTTTTTCTAAATCAAGTATTCCAAAATGTTTCTGTACTCTTACTTAACGCTGTGGTAGTATATTAATTTTCACCTTGTCGCCATTTATATAGTTTCAAGACGATAACATTCGTCTATTGACACGCACGAAAATCAAGCCGAGTAGTTTTCTCATTTAGATATTCTGACCATTATTGCGCACAAACACAACAGTTTTCTTACGAATTTTTCTGTTAACAACATACTTACCATTTAGTTGCAAAATTAACCTATATCTTGATGTACAGTACTTTTCTAAATGAATATAAATTGAATATATTATTTGTTGGTTCTAGTAGAATATGAGTTATATATTGTCATTGCACGTTTCATCCACATATGCAAACACATTTTAAGTCTATTCATTTTTTATATGAAAAGGAAAGTTTTTATTAGTGACTTTTTTGTATAATTACTTAGTTGTGTAAATTGGTTCTGTATTTTGAGTTTGTATTATCATATTTTAAACATTTTCTTAACTTTCAAAAGAACTTTTTTACTACGAAATACATTTTTATATCTAAAAATATTTTTTGCTTAATTATTACCTCTACAAAAGAATATTTTTAGAGAGTTAAAGTTAACACAGCAAAATCTAACTTACCTATAAACCATTTTTCTTTAGGGGGTTTTTCTACACGTAAACCAACCAATTATTGGCATAGTTGAGTCATTAAACTCTGGCATCTTTATTTTACATTTTAATTTTCAAAAATATATATTACATTAATATTATATCGTCACACTTAAAACAGTGAGATTTTACTTACATTTATAATGAATGCTATAAATTGAAAAACATTTGCGCTTGTGCTTGAAATATATGGCAATATACGTTTCCTATATTCACATTCGAAATTGAAGCATGAAATACTATATTCGAATTTGTATCAGACAAAGGATAGAAACTGAATAGATGTTTTGTGTTTTAGTTTTACGTTTGAAATAGAATAATGCAGAACATACAATGTCGTTGAAAAGAATTTTTTTACAGGCCTATCATGGCGGAACGAGAATCCGACTATGTCAGGGTGTGCGACAAGTTATCCGACGTCCAAGAAGATGACGAATACGCTGATGAGGAGGAAGAAAAAAATAAAACCCCAAAAGCCAGCTTCGACTCTCAGAGAAAATCCGATAACTCGTCCCAGTATGAAGACATGACGCCTCGCTTAGAAAAGCGAAAACAAAAAAATCGAATGCGATATTCGGATAATGTCCCTAGGAGATCCTCTAGGAAGTCAAAAACGAACAAGATCCTCCCGGATACACTAACTGGCCGGACGGAAGATGGGCAAGATTCTCCTAAACTCAAGGTGTACAATAAAGACGATAAGTTTCGCCTTATGGACCACATATATGAAAAACCCCGAAAAATGTTTTATGAGTACGATCCCAGAAAACCATTTAATGAAGATTTAGACTTGAAAGACGAAGATAGCAGGTCATATTGCGAAGATTTAAAGCAAACATTCGCTAAAATTACCGGCAAGAGCCTATTTCCCGAAGAGAAGATAAAATTGAGCTGCCGGAGATTTAGGGATATTTGCGTTTCAAAATCCGATATTTGTGCGGACGACGATATGGCGTGTTGTAAGAGAGTCTTGGACTACTGCGGCTCCCAAAAGAGCCCCTTGGATTACTACAATTGCTGCTACAGAGAGCCCGCTAAGTATTTCCCCAAATACTGCTACGAACCGCGGATTTCTAACCAAGACAAAAACAAATATTCTTGCCTCTGCTACGATGCCATGAAATCATATATCGAAGAAACCATGCAGGCTGCCAAGAGGAATGTTTATAACGAGAAAAAAACGTAAGTGACCGAGATATTTATTAAAAGGCATCTCAAAATTTTGTGCTTGCTCGATTTCCAGGGTTTCGCCCATTATTACGAAATCTAGAGGGCGAGGCGATTTTTCCGAGATCAATTTTGACTTGCCACAAGTTTGCAGTATAGGTTGGTTGGATTTCTCCAAACTCCTGCACTTGCTTTGCATTTAAGCACCTATTTGATAATTAACTTTTCCATCTTTTTAATTCATATAGACTTAAACACTCATTTCTTTATCTATTCATTACGCTGTATTGAAACAACATTGATTTTTAGTTGCCGACGTTGTAACGAACCTCCCAGTTTTAAGTGAGAGCCAATTCGTGTACAAAGATGTCTTCCAGTCTAGACCCAAACTGCCCAGAACGCCACCTCGACAACGAAAGTTTAGCAAGCCAAAATAGATTGGTGCTATTTCAGCTTAAATTATGATTCTCTTTAGTAAATACAATTCACTATATAATAAAACTTTATTTTTTATACAATTCGTCTTTTTCTATATGTAACACCTACATAAATAATTTATGCAGAAACTTCAAAACGTTTTTTTAAATTACAAACATTTGACTCCCCTATTCAGACAAATCTAAATCACATAAACTACGACTATATACCAGCAATGGCAGGTAACTTCGCTTGCATGAAATTTCGATTTATCATGACTTCTTTTTTGTTGCTATTTATGTAGGCAAGGTTTTTTCTGTTGATAGCACGAAACAAAAATAAACTCATTAAAATAGATCAAGTAAATTATAAAAAATGATCAACATAGATTGAATTTTATTAAATGATGGGGGTTATTTTTCAGTTTTTATAATTTTGATTATTTTTACATTCTTAAACTACTATACGAAGTGAAGTAAAGAGAAGGTATTGCAATGACGTTTGTTTGCATATATGTGTGTATATATATGTATATTGGTCAGACCATTTGAGGTAAAATTTGGCATACAGGTATTATCGTAAAATCGTAGATCTGTATTAACTTTTATCACCTTTACGGTTACCGGAAGTTCATACTTTTGAAAATTTGTCAGGTAAACTAATCGATAAAATAGAGCTATTATGTTCAAATTTTATGCACGTCAAAGATATCACAAAAATGGCTAAAACAATTGAATGGGACACCGGAAGTGCATTTTTTTATTATTGTAAAGTCCATTTTTAGTAGGCAATGGAATAAAAAAATATAAAATTGCTACAAAAATGTTAACAATTGTAACATTAGCTATAACAAATAAATCTGTGTAAATTTACAAACCGAAAGTGAAACTTTAACTGCATAAATTTTATTTTTTCGTTATAAATTTACATCAAATGGGATGCTTTAGTGGTGTATTTACAGCTAAAAATTGAATCTTATGCAAAAGCCTTTAACTACCGTATTAGACTCTACTTGAAAATATATTTTTATTTATTTGAAATATTACTGATTATCTAAACTAATACTAAAATACAATAAATTGAATATTATTCATAAAGTTATTATATTGCTAAATATTTTTATTGAAGTGTATATAGCTTATGAACATTGAAAATGTTATTTGTATTTTGGTATCGTGCGTAGGTTTTTGTTGATTAATTATTAAGATCTGCAGGAATGTTTATGCAACACATATTTATACGTGAATCTTGACAGGAGGTACAAATGTTTAGCTATTGACCTCACCTATGCATTTTTCGCTGTTTTCTAGTTGATATATAAATTTTTCAGTGTTTTTTAATGCGGGTAAGAAGTTTTAGGTCATTTTTTAAATTTAAACGCCTAGTTTAGTTTGAAATTTGAGAACTGTTTGGGCAGTCATTTGCGGTTTTTTTACATGGCTGACAAGTTGATGGCCATAAGCCATATTTTATCGCCCCATCTCAAACGATCTGAGCGCTACCGTGTATATATACGTTTATATCCAGAGGCCCTCAAAACGTGGAGACTTGTCCAAAGCTCAAGATCGACTTCTTTCATGATTGCAAAAGCGGGGTATTAAGCATCCTAGAGTTATGTTAAAACAAGGATATGCTTCGCAGGTCTAAATGATAGCACATATATGAAATGGTAATTAGCATATTCGATAGAAAATCATTTCGCTTTATAACTTAATACAGCATTTAAACATTAGGAAGCTAAACGGCTAGGAATGACAACTAGTTTGTCCAATAAGTTTTGCGGTACGATAAGAATGGTTTGAAATACACTTTTTCCAACGAGATTCCAATTTATGAATCCTATCTCTGAAGTGAGAATCTGGAAGGGCTCCAATATATGCTTCCACATATGTTATGCCTTCATCATTTGATGAACAATTCGAACATTAATTCATAGATGTTAGCCATTGTCAAAATGCTCCTGTGTCACGGTGCATTGTCCTGATGAAACAGACATTTTTTTCTTCTGCAAACAGTCTATTTTCACGAATTTTGTCCTTCAGCTGGGCTAAAAGGTTACAATAACATTCAGAATTTATTGTTTTGCCAGTTTGCCCGTAACTCACTAACAAAATTTTTTGGCATCCAAAAAAACTAATGCTAACACCTGTATCCGATTTCTGGACACGAACTCATTTCAGAGCCCAAGAATCAAGTTCACACCACTCTGTAACCTCTTGCTTTCATTCAGGTGATAGTGATATGATATCCTGTATTTTTTCTACGATTTTTGACGTAAATCGTCTTCAAGGCCTGTACTACCACGTTTAAATTCAGCAACCCTTCTTTCTACTGCACCAATTGAAGGCGAACAGTCCTTACACACCTTCAATGTTCGTTCATAAATTTCCTTTGCTTTTAACTTTCCAAAAATAAAAATTCAATCACTGTTTCTCCGACAATTAACAGCGATTTAACACGAACACCAACTACAAAATACTGCGATTATTCAACAAAACCGTAAAGCATACCTGTTCTAAAATATTTTCAATTGAAAATTATAAATATCTAGATTTAATTTCTCTTAAAAATAATAATACTGGCAATAGAAAAAAAACGTTGTTTAAATCAAATCTCATTACTTCTAGTATTTTTAAAAATACCTAGAGGAAGTATCGTCCAATATTTGTAAATATGTGCTTTTGTCTTAGGCAGTCTCAATACATGTGATTGGCAATGTAGTACAAAAAACTTAGGCCTTGGCAAATGTAACACTTAAACATTATATAAATAGTTATATTTTTGTGCTTCTTCTAATTTTAAAACATATATACAGCATTTATTACATTAGAATACGAGTGTGCATATTGCATATTAAGTTAAAGCTCGTATTCATCCAATATTTGTTTATATAGGTGTGTTAGTACTAGTCAATCTCAATCTATTTGCTTAGCTAGTATAAAAAATAATCCTTGCTAGTGGTGAGACTACAAAACTATGCAATTATTGACTTTTTCCTAATTCAAATGTTGGTTTCAAGTTAAGCTGTAAAAAAAATCTCTGTAACAAAATCTCCACCAGCTAAAACAAAATCTTTGTCATCTATGTCGAAGTAAAAATACTTATTACTCTTCCAACAGCTCTGCAGATTCATAAAACTTGGAATTAAATCCGAAACACTTCCGTGATGAAACCATTGCGGTACTTACAAAATTTCATTTTTCTTTTACTTTCTAATAATATTTGAATAACGTTGTTAGTTCTATCTTAATTTTCATTGACAGTGTGCGTATAACTATGGCCATATAAGTGTTCCCAGCAAATTACTCGTGAACTAAATGAAATGATAGAATATCGTGTAGGACAAATAAATCATGCAAGTAAGAATACCAAGCTGTAAGTCACTCACTGTACCGAGCTACATAAGTAAAATTTATTTATTATTAATTTATAATATGAAATCTAAAGAGATCCCATAGGGACCCAAAAATAATGTGTTGATAATACTTTTTGTATTTTAATTCTTCAAGGATTTGCAAAGGATAGTGTCTCTACAACTATATATAACAAATGTATCAGTGTAAAAAATAACAATTTAATATTATGCAAAAAATCAAAGTGGCTTTAAAGCATTCCGCTTATTTATTCATTTTTCATAAATGGTTTTTGATACAGAGGCGATAAGGAGTCCACTTAAACAAACAAAGCGCTTAGATATAACGATCGTTTGTCACTCATCGGTGTGAAGTGCAAATTAAAGTTGAAAGAAGTATCTAGTTAGGTAGCGATGGGCAAGCATGAAGAGCCGCGTAGCAAACGCAGCCACTCAGAAATGACATTCAATTTGGACTCGACGTTAATGAAGTCCTGGAGTCCATTACATCATATATACAGCACCATCACGTTCCGCCTGTGTACATGTCAAATGTAAAGGATACTTATGACGCCGCGGAGATCAATAGGAAGCGCCGCGGCGGCAGAGAGGCATGCGCAAACTAGAGGGCAATCGATATTATTGCATTGCGATTACACCCTTAGCTCAGAAGGGTGAATGAAGAAGATATTTTCATAGTGGTTTGTTGTTGTTGGTATTTTACGACAAATTACAGTGAGTAAAAAAATCTTATACGGTTAATGCATGAGTAAGTCTTGCTTACATGTACATTTTCTTTTACGTGTATGTTCAAGTTTTAATAATTTTTTTATCGTCCAAATGCCCCCATTAACAGGTGCATTAAAAATTCCTTTGCAAAAACTAAACTATTGATTTGTTGCGTCTTCGCCTGTAGAAAATGTATAATTATATTGTAATTTCTTTAAAAAGGTCTTCTGTCAAATTAATGAAAAGACAGTTTTTGCGCTATAATCAAAATTTACATTCGGCAAAAAATACAATTTTCGAATTTGCGCCTGCACTTATAGGCAACTAGCTAATGGTACGTTTGGTTGCCTATGTTTACGTGGCTTCTAAATTCCCATTGATGAATGGAGGAATTCGCATTACATTGTTGTAGACAATTCTTTTGTTTTTCTGATTCTTTGTTAAATTTTACCTGAAATAATATCCCTTTTTATCGCCCTTTTATTTAATTTGATAAAATAAATGTAAATTGCTATTTTGTTTCGTGTAGGTTAGGCCCCTTTAATGGGCTGCCTAGGGGAGTGTTGGGACTTAGGTCCTCCCCCGGATAGTATTCTCTTTCTACCACCACCCCCCGCCCCTTCATTTTTGCACACTTCTTTGCCAGATCTCTTGCTCAATTCGACACCATGCTCTTCGGTACAGCTGTGCGAGTCTTGGGTGACGAGCAATCGAGTCCCAGAAGGAGGTGATTACGTCGAATTATCACGAAAAGGTATAACTAAAATCATTTTATTCTCATAAATGCCTCTAACAATGAATTTTTTCAGATGTAGAAACGTGGTCTGTCTCAAGCATAGACGATACCTGGCTTCTTGTCCTGGTCGCCTCTTCCATAGGGGTATTGCTGCTAGGAGCACTGTTAGCCATGTTTCTTCTCAAATGCAGGGAGTAAGTATTAATAACCCATTCCTCACTCTCAAACATATCTCATTATGTACACTCAATTGATATTAGAAGAACTTTTATCGAAAATCGAGTTCAAATATAAACAAGACGCGTATTATGCAACATGCGAATAGTTTTCATCATTATATTGATAAATGCGTGCTGATAAGGCGACCTTTTAACCGCAACGAAGAATACAACAATCAAGTCTATGAACTATTCTCGAAATAAAATTTATTATTTTTTCCAATTTTAAAATGAAATTTGTTACAGAATGAATATGTTTGGTAATAACGATTGTTCTCTTCACACCAGAGACCACAGACAAATAAAAAACCACGAGCCTAGAGAGTGTTCTTCAGTCAACAATTTGAATAGCAATAAACTTGTTCATCCATCTGAAGCGGTGCTCTACCACGGTGCAGCAAACATGGCAGATAACCGCATGGTTTGGGCCGCTCTGACCCCCAGAGGGACTCAACATTTCATCTCAGAAAACTACCCAAGAGATTTAGTAGATTACAGAGAACCTGATGACCATTATGAAACCATAGACAACATCCAGCCCGTGTTGCCGCCTCACCCCCCGTATCCTGAGGCTTACCACGGCTACCACAAAGGTTTGGACTTACAATTTACTAGCGAAAACTCAAGTTTTGATAATTCTGGATTCGTAGATTACGATTACGAAGATCCAACACCTTTAATTGAAAGTTATCAGATGAACGACATGGAAAACAGAGATTTACACCATTACGCTACTTTGGGCAATAGTGATTACAGATGCATTAGCTTAGGCTTAGGAAACAACACTTTAAGAAGGGGCATACCAATGGGAGTTCCTCTTAAGCCCACAGTATCCAAACCTACAAGAATTGAGCACCCTAATTTACCACCTCTTAACTTATACCCACACCAAGGAAATACTCTTAAGCGAAACACAATGGGCTATAGGCCAACAGATTCTATGACTTTACCAAAATATGGGTGCTAATTTAAATTATTAATCCAAAAAATAACTGTAACAACAGTCCAGCAAATATTTATGATTTTAAACAATACACGACAGAGCCTCTAAAGAATATTCCTTAAAACAGCTATGTTGAAAAAGCCAGTCGTCAAGAAGCAGTATTAATTTTCTGTGTATGTAATGTTTTGTTTCTTGTACCACCTATAATTAAAGAAAAGAAAACCTTTGTGATATTGTTTTAAATTTATTAATTTATTATACATGTATCGACTAATATATTGATAGAATAAATTATGTGATATAGTTGATTGTATTTGGGTCCTTTTGGAATTTACCCAGGTGCTACCAAGTAGGAATTTGAAGAATGTTGAGTGTACTGACTACTTAAATAGGTAATAAATGTTTATTCATTTTTAGGTTATACTACATATTACTTCTCGTTTGTACGATTTTACATTGATTTTCGATTTACTAGGTTAAAGCTAGTAATTGTAATAGCTCTTCTTTTTTATATTTTACTTGCTAACAAAAAAAATTATGTGCGCTGTACATAAATATTTCGTGTTATTTTTCAAGAAAAAGCTAAGAACATTCGTAAGTAACGAAATCGTTTTCAACATAGAAATACTTAACAAATTTATTATGGAAATTTTATTAGAATATTTTGTACTGCTTCCACTGTTATACAGATCAGCGAGCTGCTAATTCGGTTTTTCTTTTTTCAAACCAAACAGTTCCTTAAGTGAATTTAAATGTGTCATCTTTCAAAAAAAATCTAAGAATGACAAAATTAGGAATTTTAATCAGATACATTGTAACATCATATGTATTGACCTATTGATGAATAAAGCCACATACGGAACCTCATATTCCTTCAAGGAATTAACGAACCGTAGTACACAATAATGACAATTACTATTAGATCGTTAAAGAGCTAAAAAGAAATTTTGTTTTGGTTTAACTTACACTGGTCATGTTCATACAATGTATTATCATTATTGTGTATTAGGGTTCGTTAATTCCTTGAAGGAATATGAGGTTCCGTATGTGGCTTTATTCATCAATAGGTCAATATATATGATCTTACAAAGTATCTGATTAAAATTCCTCATTTTGTCATGAGGTTTCACCATTTATTAAATAACAATCTTGACATTGGGCTGCTTTGAGTGATGACTGTTTTACAAGAATATAAGTATATAAGAAAGATTAGTTTGATAGACAGGTAAACAAGAATGGTTATGATAGAGTTACTTTATTTATATACACAAGATATAATAGACTGTGCGTTTTTTTCTATTTTTACAACTCATCTTTTCTTACATTCGAATTTATTACTATATGTTGTACTCTGCCTACTTTAAAATTCGCTATTTACATAGAACATGTAAAGCAAATTTAGTCTTTATTAAAAGTCATGCAGTATTTCAACTATCCCAGTTTAGATTTTTTTAAATTATGAATTTTTATGCCTCTCCTCAATTGCATATTAACTAAGCAATAAGACTCAAACACTTAGTTGTCTTCACAACTTTTTTCCTCTAATCTTTTATATTATTATTACTGAGAAGTAAGTATCTTACAAATACATTCTCTTGCATTTTATAATTAAATACTTATATAAGCTGCCCTAGCTAGGAAATAATTCTAAAAATGTTAACTACTACATATTTAGTACTGATACAGTCGTCTCTATCCTACTACTACACCAATTCATATGGTTTTGAAGATTTCTTTTAACTGTTGCATTATCTAGGAGCTGGAAAGTCTCTTCTTTAATGTGGAGATGAAGTTTGGCGTCGACATTTTCTACGAAATTTTTTGCCTCTTCTTCGACAGTCGGCATAGCCATGTGTCAGTGCAGGATTTCTTTTCTGCAAACCCAGGGGTGCAATAACACACATCTCAGCACTTAATTTTGAACTTTTTCTATTATAGCTTTGTTACCCCCAACTGCACACCCTCACAATGGTATATCACAGAGATTTTAGGGCTAGTTTGTCTAATAACAGTTGGTTGAATATTGACAGCTTAGATTTTTGTTCCTGAAATTCAAAACATTTTTTAAAATTTGATGTTCTATGTATTTCTGTTTTATATGCTCTTTCCATTTGAATCCTGCATTTCATGTCCAAGTATTTGGCATAGTTACAATAAGAGATGATTATTATTTTGTAGTTATTTGAGAATATTTGCTTTTTAGCTGTATAAAGACAACGATAACCAATTTGGCTTCATTAGCTCTGATTTTCCACTTTTCCTTCTACTGGTCTATTATATTGGACAGTCTTCTAGTTTCTTTTCAGTGTGTAAATAACTATTTCTGGCGACAAGCTTAACAGTACCGTCTGCAAATGTATGAAAAGAATTCAAAACGGTGCCTTGTGGTTCTAGTGCTGCCATTTATTTCATCTTGGAATATGCGTCATTTACTACTAAGCCTCATTAACAAAGTGGTCTTGTTTGCTAATAGACCAGAAGAAATTGTCTGCTCTCAAACATAAAAAACAGATTTATATAAACAAAGGCATAAATTAAAATCCTTGTTTTCTAGAAGATCCAAAATATAGACATTTGCAAACTTTTGATGTCAGTTTTTTGCCTTTGTACTTTGAGGTAGTCACAGTAAAACAAATTTAAATACATTCCTAGATGCTGTATGATTTATTCGTTAAAAAACCCTAATCTTGACTATCTCAAATCACATAGTCATCTTCTTGTTGTGATGTTTTTCTAAATTATAGATGAAAAAATGTATTAGTTTACTAGTTTGAGATAATGTTCCCAAAGAATAGGAAATTTAATGTTAATAGTTAGAATTAAACATACACAATCGATCATAATATCATTTCGGGGTTCCTATTCGTATATGTAAAGTGCAAACACTTCCACATTTTTTAGGCGGACAGAAGAATAGTAAGCCCATCTGCTATAAATAGATAGCCTCATAAATTGGCTATATCGCGTAATGAAGACTTTCGAAAAAATTCATTCGCATTCTGAATAGCAAAATTCGTCGAATTATTTATTTTCTTCGATGCACCTACATTCATATTCATTAAAAAAATGCACAAACAAAATTAATTGAACATATTAATTGATGGAGATGATGATAAATGTCAGCAAAATTTACTTTATACATCAATAAACACTGTAAATTCTTCTACGCAACATTCTTAGTTCCCCCCTTAGCAATGAATATCAAACATTTCTTATTCCTTGCCGATACAATGAAAACAACGAATCTTCCTTTGTTCAGCGGCTTGGGATAGGCGCTGATTAGTCGGATATTAGTTATCAGTTAAAAAAGAATGTTCATTTGCCACAATTGACACATAAATAATTTGTGGTTTAATAACATTCCACTGTGGATATAATTTACTTTTCTTATATTACCAAAAAATATTTATACACATTCTATACTTACATGGTATATTTATTGCAATCACGCAAAAAGGTCATTGTACTATCATATTCTAAAGCCATTTGTCGCTACTGATACTATAGAATCTATTCATAAATTTGATAAAATTCTGTGGGAATCTAATCATTATGATTTCTCAAGAATAGTTGCTGGTTTTTCATTTTTAAAATAAACCTCCTAATTTCAACTACTTAGATGACCAGACGCAAGAAGACTTATCCAATGATATTAAATGAAAAGGGTAATTAGAGAGGCGTAGATACTTAATGTGCGTATTAATATTTTTTTATTAATTTGTTTGCGGCCAGCTATATAAATATGTTTTGATAAAAATTAGTTATCATTAAGTATATGTATATAAGTATTATATGTATGTACATCCGGATGGATTTTGTGTATGTAAAGCATTTAACCTTGCCATTTATTAGATTTTTGCGCGCAAGTTATTAATGGATTTTTAAAGGAAAATCCAATAGACATATTTCTACTATTTTCAGGTAACAATTTATGATGAAAGTTTAGCAGTACTGGGGAAATTTTAAATTAACATTTTTTGATATGTATTCACAGTAAGAATAGTATGAGCTATGTGCCTTTACTTGTTTTAAATTTTAATATTCTTACCTTTCCTAACAAGAGAAATAATTAATTAAAAATAGAGAAGCAAAAAAAGGTTTCACACCAACGCTGGCAATAATCAGTCTGTTACCCTGCACAAAAAGCAAATATGAAATGTAATGAACCAAACATTGAACTTGATACTAGATATGCCAATCATTAGCACGCTGTGTATGAATTAGATTGTATATCTCAATATGTGTTTAAATGTATATATTTATAACCTATTAAAGAAATCAGTTAGCAACATATCCACATAAAATCATTTTCAACAAATTATTTTTATAAGTATTGTAAATATACGAAATGTGAGCAACTTTTAATAGTAAATGTTAATATAAATTATTTTCTGAAATCACAAAAAATGTATATTCGTTTTCTAGTTACAGTTTTATTTGAAATATGGTCTAAGCTCTGCTTCAGAACCTAGAAAATAATATTTTAGAATAGTAGCCAACTTTTTTTTCAAGAGGTAACTGATACTTTTGAAAGACAATAATTTTAGTAGAAGAAAGTTAAGTAATGACAACATGTAGGCTATTGTTCATTAAACAAGTTTTGAATAGAGAATTTTGAAAAAAGTTATTGTATTCACTTACTGATTTTGATGCTCCACTTGCCATTTTATGTTGTTTATTAAATATTTCTTAATAATACTAATAGGAGTAGTTAATAGGTATACCGTTGTTTACTTAATGCCCTTATTCATTTATGATATGTCATTCGTATATTCGCTAAACTGTCATTAGGCAATGCTAAATCGATGCCCATAACACACCAAAATATCAAACCAGTAAAATAATTCTGTTACTTTTGTTTTGCTTATCAACGCGTACATAAATTTATTTTATTATACAAAACATTTTTAATTATTCCTATACTTCTTAAATACATATTCACAACAAGACAATTTACCTAAGTTTTAAAAGATTTTTTTACAATCATAGAAATACAGTGCAAGTATCCTAAAATGTCAAGTTTTTATTCCAATATACAAGTATCCAAAGACGATGATAAACTTCTAAATACTACAGAATTTATACTGACGATTATTGCAGTAGTAATTAACCAAGCTATTGACGTAATTGACCTCAGCATAGCTGAAAATGGTGTCCTGTTTATTATTGTTTACACACTCCTGGTGATATTTGTATCCGTACCGACGGTATGTCTTCAAGTCTTTTACGGGAATTACACAAGCAAGTCATTGATTAAGTTCTGGGACATAGCACCAGGATTCCGAGGCGTAGGCTACGTGGTCATTATAATAATATGTAAGGATGTTGCACAAATGAGCGCAAGATTATATTTGGACATTTATATGCTTTTCGGAAGCGTCACTTTGAAATACGCCAATAAATTCGACAGAAATCAGAGAAATGTAAATTGCTGCGATCCAGATATCTTTGGTGAAAATTGTACGATTCGATTAAGATCCTTGAAGTACCTCCACAAGTTGTATCCATATGAGCGAACTTTAGACGAGGATAATGCCCCACTTGCTACTACTTTTGTTGTAGGTATGGCATTTGTATGGTTCGTCCTCATTTGTTGCGATTGTGCTAGGCTGAAGAAATTGCTTATAATCTACAAATATATGAGCGGTATAATTTTTGCAGGCCTTTCTCCGTTTTTTCTATTTAGCATTTTCTATTGTTCATCCTCAATTTACTGGAAAAAACCATTTAAGACTAAAAACCAGCTACCTAGTGTTTTAAATTTAATGGATTGGATGTACTCCGTAACTGCCAGCGAAAAACCAGGCGTATTCATCTACATTGGTACTGAAGCAAAAGATAAATTAGAACCTACTTCGGCCCTTCTAATTGCATATTTTGTTAAGCTGATTCATGTTCCATTAATGTTCATGGCGATTCGAAGCATGAAACACATTCTTATTCTCGGATTGTCAATTGAAGACGAGCTGTGCTCACGTTACAACTTTTTAGAGACTTGGTACGGTGTAGTACCGACGGTCCTTTCCTGGTTTAATTTGCCGATTTTTTTTGAAACTTTCTGGTTTATCATCGCGCTCTTCAATGATTTGTCTTTTACGGTTATCAACCTAAAATCTATACTTCATACCATCTATGAAGAATTCCATTTTAAACATATCAAACTGATTCGTATTTCAACATGCACTTTACTATATATTTTCACATTAGTTATCACAAAATACCATCAATCATTACCGAATGTAATATATGACGCCACAGTTTCCAAAGTAATAATAACTTTGACTCTAATGGTATTTTCATACACTTTTATGATCTATAGATTTAAGGTTGTAGTACATGATCATCAATTCGTATTCGGGCTAAAAAGGCGCTATACATGGATAAACAGAATAAAAGTGGCTATAGTAATACATTGCCTCACTTTCCTTATACAATGGGTAAGTCTTGCATTGGCTTCTTCAAGACCTTACTATAAAAGTTCGTATAACAGAAAATTGTTGTACGGTCTGACTGGAGCCCAGTTAATACCGTTCGTAACAATTTTAATCATCGAATATTTTAAAAGCCAATCTATGCTGAAGCCGATGCACACATGGGGTCCTCCGAATGTAGCTATGTTAGACTTAAGAAAATCCTTCAAGTCTCATCGCCGCGCAAGGAACGATATATGCATGTCCGGATTATGGTGCACACATTCTTGTCTTGTAAACTCGAAGGCACTTGAAAATGAAATTGAAATATACAATTACCGGCTACTGCAATCACGGCTAGTTTACAAGATTTACTTGAAGGAAGTACGGGAAGGAAGCCAAGAGATAGAAAACCCAAAATGACGAAAGGTCTATAAAATAAATCGACCTGATATTTTAACAACCATTTTAATTTATATTAAAGTTTGTTCACCTAAAATAGCATGATTTACTACGATTTTGTTGGTGGATTATCTATTTCACTTACACTCGTTTAACAACAAACATGTATCATGTAATGAAAATACCAAGCACAATGCGTGTTTGTTTGTGTTGAAAAATGAATACAAAATTTCTGCTCTGCAACGCTGACGACTTATTATTTACAAAACAATAATGCCTATTGCCAGTTTCTTTCATAAATAAATATTCGCAAAGCAGCAGAAGACCTTTCTAATTTTTAAAGAAAATTATGTTGATGGGTAGCATTTCCAAAAGATCTGAACTTTGTCAATTTATGTATCTATATAAATATAATAATTTGAATTTGGAGATAAGCACTCTTTAAAATAAGTTAACACCCTGTTTTTCTCCGAGGAAAACAATTCTTCAAGTTCTTAACTAAGTCTGTACGTAGATAATAAAAATCAACTTATATTCTAACTATAATCAGCTTAAGTCCTTGAATGCTTTTACTAGTCTCAAACTGTCAGATGACTTTTTTAAGTAGAAAACCTAGAAATCAATATTGCCATTTTTTTGTTCATAGATATTGGGACCCCTGCTCAATTCCTAAGCTTATATCATAAATAAGTTATAAATTAACAAATATTAAAACGTGAAGATAACAGGGCCAAAAATCAAGGATTCAGAGTGACACCGTCAGAATATCTGGTTTAAAAATGCAAGACCACAATAGCAAGGTTAAGGGTTTAAGAAATCTAGATTAGACAATCAACATGCTTCAGGATAAAAATATCATCACTTTAGGATAACAAGTTTATAGTTTCGGTCATAAAAATACTGAAGCGATCCATAAAGTATTCAAATTATCAAGCCAAACGTCAAACTTTTTAAATCGAAAGCTTATGATTACGAGTTTATATAAACGCGTTCGAGGGAAATTTTTCTGCAAGTTTGAGCCAGTTTTCGATTTGTCCATAGTTTTTGAAGTGATAGTTTAGATGAAGGATCACAATCTGGTGAATAAAAAGAATGCAGTAAAATATCCCATTTAAATGCGTCCAACGTATTGCGCCATGTAGTCGATGTTATGCAGCAAAATCACTTTACATTGTTTGTTGGCTCGAATAGACAAATTTTCAAATCAATGCATAATTTTATCAATTATTGTAGAAAATGTAGAGCAGTAATAGTTTTGTTCAGTTTTAGCAGCTCATAGTACAACATGCACAACAAAACATTCCTTCCATAAATGATTGGTTTTCCTGTTGATGTTGATGGTTCGCCGACACGAATCCATGATTGTTTGCATTAAGAGTTATCGTACTAAATCCATTTTCCAACACCAGTCACAATTTAATGCATAAAATGCCGTTGTTGGTGTCTTGTAAGCACAGAATTGCAAACGATAAAGCTATTTTCAATGTTGTCGCTAATTACTTCGAGTGGTATCAATTTTCCCTTTTTTGAAACATTTTCATGGCATGTCAAGGTTTGCTTATGACTGCTTGAGTGACATTTAAGTATTTTGCAAGATTTTTTCGGTTTAAGCTGATTTTTTCTTCAATGATGCCTCCAATTCTTCATTTTCAATTTTTTACTTTATCAGAACGTCACTGATATCAAAATCGCCATATTTGAATCGTTTAAACTAGTCTTGGCAAGTTTATTGAGATAATACATGGTTCCCATAAGTAACACGAAAAAAAAAACGAAAGCTTTCAGCAGGTTTTTTGTTTTGGTAAATAAATGCTTCCTACAAATGCTGTTTGTTGGTGTAAAATTCGATATGTTTAAACAGGATTAAACATATTTTGTAAGCACTTTCACGAATAATCCAAATTTTGTTTAATGTCCAAACCCAAAACACTATGTGTTAATTCCTACATATTTTTCAATAAATATAGAGTAATAAAGATGACAAAGAATATTTTTATAAAGAAGTGCATAAGTCTTAATTGCCATTAATTTACTTCCAATTAGCAAACTTAGCTGAATTAACTCTAAATTAGAATGATGCAATTTACAATAGTCTTGATGTGCAATATATATGTCTTGAGTTGCAAAAACAATTGAACTCGCAGATATTTTTTCAAAATAAAATATATACATTCAAATAGGATTGTGGGCGACTTATTTCAAAATACTCTGAAAATGCATTCCAATTTTAAAATGAGGCAATTTCCGAACAAACTGATTACTTTTCTGCAGTCCAACTAAAAATGCCAATAGGAAAAACAATCGCTAGCCAATAAATATTGTGCAATCGTAAAACGATACGAGTATATTGATTAATAAATGATTACCCAGCAGCGGATACAGACTATAGAAAAATACAGCCTGACGAGAGCTTTGCATCAGTTTAAGATTAATCAATTCAATTTATAAATCTCCAAGTGGAATTACAAAGCATCACTATACTTTTTGTATAGTATATACAAAAAGTATAGCCAATATTTGAATCGCTAAAGGCATTAAAAGTTTTTTATAAAAAAGCATTAACATTTTTTTATTTTTGAATATTAAAGTTTGTGTTATATGAGGTTAAGTAAGTGAACATCATGTTTGTTGGTTAAATTATCAATCCAGTATCAAAAAATTTATACTGCAAAATTATTTCTCCTCCAAGATTTTCATGGATGTATTTACTATAAAGAATGAAGGCTGATATTACTATATAAGAGCTTTATTTCATTGATAACGCAATTATAACGATTCTAAGCGTTGCTCCCACCGCACCACATCGTCGATGCATTAACTTTGGCTTCTCCAGTCGCTAACCAAAGTTCTTAGCAATAGGTCAACCAAGCTGAACGAACTTTGCCGGCTTCCACAGCTGATATCGCGGCAACACGTGGGCTTTCCTGTGATAACTTCTGGTGCACAATTAATTTTGTGTCTATGTGTGACATATTTTGAGAAATATTTCATAATAGGAAAATGGTAGAAGAATCTGCTGCAGATGTGGAGAACTCATTGCTCAGTCATAGTGACAGCAAGGTTCCTATTCTCAATGGAAGCCACCACATTCAGAATGGGAAGATTTTGCCAGCGAAAAAATTGGAAATTGATGAAGAAAAGGATTCGCCACCAGACGGCGGTTCTCGTGCTTGGATGGTCATGCTAGGTTCTTTTTTTTGCAATGGAATCATTTTTGGAATAATAAACTGCTATAGTGTGATCTACACAGAAATTAGGAACAATCTTCACGCGCAAAATGACACCGACGCCTCCAGCAAAGCAGGTTAGAATTGTTTCAGCATTCGTAGCATCAAAACACTTTGAAATTGTAAAAAATAACCCTTCTGTTGACCATCAATAGTTTTCATGAAAACGATCCATTTCATGTCTAACTATAGTAAAGTGTATAGAGTAAGAAAATGTACGATATATACTATTTTTGCATGTTGATGGAAATTTGGAGTTAAAATGTTGTGAATTTGTTGAGATGTTATTTGAATTTTATAGTTTTCCTTCATTTTCAATATAGTTTTCTCTCATTTTCTTAACTGCTAGGCAGTAATCGAATTAGGATATTAAAATTTTCAAACTAGTTTATGATTTTAATAGAATTTAAACAGCATAAATTAAAGACCAATTCGTTTGCAGGCTAAATATAGATGGAAGTATTGTTTATGTTTGGACAAAGGTGTGTATGTTTACACGAAGGCCTAAATGCTATTTCTGCATAGCTTTGTCTTATATTTGATCTCAATTTCAGGAGATATAAGATTTTGCGACTTAATGAAGACATATTTTGCCCTGAAATAACAGCTGGTTAAAGTCATGATTTAACATTAACTGTATTCTCGAGTATTGTAAACATTTTCAGTTTTGTGAGCAAAATTTATATCAAACTCCCAATTGCTTACCATACGATTATTGTTTATTGACTATACGTTCCCCTTTATGGGCACTATGTAGATACTGGGATTGTCATTCGCTTTTTATGGAAACATCGATAAATTAGTTCAATGCAAAAGGTTTCCAAATAATGAACGTGCGATATATCACATAAAGGAGGATCAAAGTTATTTTAGATATATTTACTAGTTTCCTGTGCTTGATTTGAGCTTAAAAATGTATCGTATAGATTAAAAATTGCATTACTGATTTGTTAATGCTTGTATGGAATATTTTAAATACTTTTCTACAATATCCAGATTTTATTGAAGTCTTTCGAAAACAATGCATTTAATTTTCGTAGAAGGGAACAATAACAAACATATATTAGAATTCCATAAATAATACGTTTTAATCCACATTACAAGAATGGCTAACTAGACCGATACATATAGAAATCACTATTTCCATAAATACTTGTCAAAAATTTGTAATTTTATGGTCTCAGCTATGATTTATGAGGTTTAAAAATGTATCAATTTGAACTTTATTCTAAACACATTTTTATGTATAATAAGTGAATTTGTCATTATTTCAAATCAAAACAATATAATATAACACGCAACCTAAAACTGACGATTTGATATCAATGTCTAGTATTTTCGTGGAATAATAAGTGTGTATTCCCGGTTATTGTACTTAGTTTAGTAAAGGCAAGGAAAATTGAGACTTCAATATTTTGAGAAATTTTCACGTTTTCAGAGCCCTTCAATTCACTTTTGGCATGAGTAGCGACTAGACTCAAGCCGTGTGAGCTGCAGAAACAAACTATGGCACCCAGCTGTTTTAGCTAAAAAAGATATTTACGATTAATTGTGATCTCAGGAATTTTTCCGAGTTTTGCTTCATTTATTTTCTTGCTCGGTTTTTTGACCTGTGCAGGGATTTGTACATGCGATCGTTTTTATTTAGCCAAAAACTGAATTGAAGTTTTATAAACATTTGAATATTATTTTGAAGGGGACTTTTTGAGTGACTTTACGGATTTACTGTCATCGTAAGAATTATTCTCATGATATACTTCGAAGACTTACTTGCTCTCATGGCCAGTTGTGAAGATTGTATGAAATGTTAGTTTATTGTTATGATTTACTATTTTAGGATTTCTTGAGTATCCTTTTATTATTTATTATAACGACCCATTAACATTTTGATGGATCTTCAAAGCTTCACAATCTAATTTGATTATTCTTAGTATGCAGTCTCTGTATTTTTATAAACTCCTATAAATGTCTTCCAGCATTTACTATAAATACAAGGAATTGTCATTTCCTCAATTAATATACCAAATTGCTAATTAAATTATTAAAATAATTTTAGGATTGAATAAAAGACTGAAAGTAATGAAAATCAGCTTGATATCGACATCTTTACATATTTTTATTAAGAAATATAATTTCGCTGGTATTTTTAAGTGAAAAATATATGTCTACGAGACTTATGAGTAGAGTTTTTGATATACTTTAAGCTGCTAGAAACATAATTGTTCAATTAGGTTTTTATGCTCAGTTAAATGCTGATTATATGACGGAAAAGTTAAATTCTATGTTGAGAACGATCACGAAATAGCTACGTAGCTAATTAATACCAGCTTAGACTATTAAATTTAAGAACAAAAGATGACGCCATAGATGAGAAAACTTATTATAAAGCAATGTGGATAAAAGTCAAATAAACAGGAAGTTTTGAGGATGTACTAAAGTTTCCTTTTTTGCGTGTATATATATATATATATATATATATATATATATATATATATATATATATACACGTAAAAATGTTTAAAAAATAAATAAAATCAACATTTTTTAAAAGTAACTGGAATGCAACTAATGTAAAAAAATATATGAAATTGCATCAACACGCTTAAATATTCAATATTAAACTGATGCAATTTTCGCACAACTTAAATACCTAACAGCAATTTAACTAAAAATAACAATAGTACAAACTGTGGCTAGCCAATAAAAATGATGCAACAGTAAGACGATATGAGTATCTTGATTATTAAATGATTATACAGCGGCACAAACAGTCTTAAAACATTTTAATTTCGAGGTACTACAAAACGTCTGACGCAATGTTTGTATTGTGTCAAGTTCGATCACTCCACCACATAAATAAAGCAATTCATTTCCTAGCTCTTGTTCCTTTCAGTTTCTTTCGTGGGAAAATCGATATGTTTATTTGGTTAAATTATTATGTACCTATGATCGAATAGTTCGCCTATATCAAAATAATGCAAATATAGATAGAGAGAGTAATTTGCACAATAGAAGTAGTTTAATCAAATATGATAACCCGATTTAACGAACCATTCTAACGGAAAAAATTTGATTTTGTTGTACACCTATTTTTGTTTATTTTTATTTAATCTTATGAACACCACTGTTTGTCTTTTAATCAAGTCAAAAAAGAATTTTGATGAACTAATGCTACTAACTACGCCAGAGACAATAAAGCTTATAAAATTCAGCCTTAAATTTTTGAAATATCTATAAAAATTTAAAGGCATCTATCATATTCTGTACATATAAAAGTATAGCCTCAAAGTTTCCTAAATAAGAAGTTATTAATTATAGTTTCTCTGAGAGTTTAGATAATAGAGTAAATGGTGTCAAGTGATTATCAACTAGCAATAATTGCATAGTGTAGAGCCGAACTATCAAATAATGGCAGTAAGTAAATTAAATCATTGCGTACTATATTATAGATATAATAGTTGCATTCGAATGATAATAATAATAATACTTAATACACGATCTTTCTTCGATTTTCTTAATCTCATTGTCCAAGTGCTGAATATGTGAAATAAGAGATGTTTTTTTTTATTTCGTAAGAGCATTTTAATTTTTCGTTACTTTTTATAAAAGGAAAAATATGGTATCTGCTTTAAAATGACGCAATTAGACAACATATCCTTGGCTTCTTTACGACAAGACTCTATTTATCTAGATCATACACCTCCTGATGGTTGCCGCCAGGGATGGCTGGTCGTAGTATCATCAGCCGTGGTAAATGGAATAGTTTTTGGGATTATGAATAGCTATAGCGTTATATACACTAACATCCGTGAAGAAATGATTTTTAAAAACATAAGTGACGCTTCGAGCAAAGCGGGTGAGTGACACTTTTCAAATTTGATGAGTCAGTTTTAATGCTTTGACTCTGACTACTGATTCTAAGTTTTTATGAAAATTTGCCCAGTATTCATCCCATATTTCACTGGGTATATCTTTTTTGAAAAGATGTCAAATCTAATAATTATTTTAATCAAAATTATGCCTAGCTCGTTAGATACTACAGTGAACGTTCACCAAAAGCATTTTTTTGATAGCGCAAAACGTTGCTCCCACCGCACTACGTTGTCGTTGCGTTAACTTTGGCTTCTCCAGTCGCTAATCAAAGTTCCTAGCACTAGGTCAACCCGGCTAAGCGAACTTGCCGGCACTCACAGCTGACTGCCGCAGCAACACGTGAACTTCCTCGTGGCTCTGGTGATGTTTTATTTTGTGCTAATGTGTGATTTATCGTGAGAAAATTTAATAGAAGAAAAATGGCCGAAGAAACAGCTACCGATATAGAAAATGCGTTGCTCAGCCACAGCGACAGCAAGGTTCCCATCCTTAACGGCAACAACCACATTCAAAACGGGGATGTTTTGCCGCCGAAAAAATTAAATATTGACGAAGACGAGGGTTTGCCACCGGATGGCGGATCTCGGGCCTGGTTGGTCATGCTTGGTTCTTTCTTTTGTAATGGAATAGTTTTTGGAATAATAAATTGTTATAGTGTGATATACACAGAGATCAGGGACAATCTCCACGCGCAAAACGACACCGATGCGTCCAGCAAAGCAGGTTAGAATTGATTTTTTCTACCACGATACCATTAAAGTATTAAATCCTTTTGTCGCCAATTATCCTCCTGTTGACCAATAAAAAATTTCTTAGGAATGAGCCTATACATGTTTAATTGTTGCATCATCTTTTATAGTAGCTAGACTTAATGTAGCGTAGCGTGACATACCGTAGTATATTTTTTGGCTACTCTATTGATCAAAGCTAAAAATACATTATAAGTTGTATATTTACATAGAATGGAAGAAGCGTACAATCGCCCGAAACTGATGCAATTTTCGATTTAATTTAGTTGTTTTTTATTATTTTTCCCTCAATTTAAAGTTGAATTAAATAATTGGTCCTAATGGAGTTTAACTTTAAGCGCCATCAAATAGAAGCCAATTTATTTGCAAATTATTGCGAGGCTAAAAATAGACGGAAATATTGTTTAGCTTTGAACTTCGAAAATCAACACTAAGAGGTGTGCGTATTTCTTTGGGGACGTCAGGAATATTTTCTCCAAATTTAAACTGGCCCCAAAATACTACCTTGCCATATAAAAAGACAGTGCTCATTAAGACAGGTCTATTTCCGTATAACTTTGTTTTGCATTTTAGCTCGTATTTCATGTGACTAAATTTGCGAACAATTTGCGCAGCGACAAAGAAGCACTTTGTCCAAAAATGCCAACTGGACAAAGCATCTGCTACTATAAATGCATAAACGGCAACCTCGAGCTCTGTAAACACAATCTGCTATTTTTGCTAATAAAATTGATATCTAACTCCCAATAGCCTGTTGTAGATAATTCTCTTGATAATTGTTTACTGGTGATATGCCCCCACATTGGCAATATCTTTCTTTCTCTTGCATGATCAATATCACACCAATATGAAATTGCTTGATATTTAAAATCAGGGAAGGGACTTTTACTAGCTTTAATGGTTTGTAATTTTCAACAGCGTTATTTTCAATACAAATAAGTATTTTAGGACATTGTTAACTTGGTAAATAGTATCCTACTTTGTTAAAGAAGAGAATTCATTAAAAACTGTATTACATTTTAAACATTTATAAATATCATATTACTCTTCTATTTTCATAATTTAGTGCAGACCTTCAAAATTAACGACTGCGTAGTTAATGTTCTATAGTCACTGTAATTTTATAGGCAACAAGCCCGTGTGCTAAATAACGAAACAGTATAGATACATAAATGAATTGTGTTAGTAAAAAAAAGAATAAATAGATATTTCATATTAAGCCTATTTTTTATTGTTTATGAAAATGGGGCCAACTTTCTATATCATTGCATATAAGTTTTATCAAAAACATATAAGGCAGTAGCATGAAATTATTTTTCAGGTTTCAGTAACTATTTAGTCTCTGATTCGGCAAACATATTAATTAGAGACAAATTCGTTTTAGTTTGGCCTTCTAGGAAAATAGTACGCCACACTATTTTTATTTATATTATAGACCTCAATACTTTGTCTTCTAGTGATAAAAACTCTGTTGATCCGGAAAAAATTGACATTTACATGTAGATGTTTATACGAATGGTTATAACAATTGGCAGATTTTTATCAGATGTGAATAAAAACATTAACAGCTGAGTCTAATCATCACCTTTAAACCTTGTTGCTTCTTCTGCTGGAATATATAAGCAAAGTTTTTGTGAGACTAACTGAATCGTCCTGAATACATATATTTAAATTCGTCTAGTTAATTAATATTACATTATTTTTATGCTAAACAAGTTCTGTTGGAAGAGTGATTACTATTTGCGTGAATGTATTAAACTGGAATCTGAGCATCTTGAGACTGAGTTCGGGAAGCAATAATTTGTATTTTGAGTTTAAAATTCAGCAGAAAAAGTATTCAACGTAAATAGTACATGTTATATTCTCAATGCATAATCATAGAACGAATATTGTAAAACTCTATAAATATTTTTGCTTTCATTTTAAAATGAATATTTATATGACTCTTTAAAATAAGCTATCATTAATGAGCAACGATTTTTTTACTATGCTGATGGGCTGAGATCCTGCAGCACCCTGGCAGGCTTTCACTATAACTGTTCAATGTTTGCTCAATTAAAACAGTACTACAATCAAAGTTTCCTGCTCCCATTTTCCGCTTACTTTTCAAATCAACGTGGTTTTGATCTATTTTTAAACACATATGTCCGCCTAGCTAATTTTAATTATATTGGCACAGTTTTCTAAATTTCATTCTGCGAAATTTGCTGTAGTGAAAATAGTAAAAGCTATTCATTACTCAATTACGTCAATTTCTTATATTTTGATATTACTTGAACCAAAATTTACTGACTCCTACGATTAAACACACTTACAAGGCAAATAGTTTCAGCAATTGTTCGTGTTAAACGTTATAATGTTATTTTTACGAGCTATTTGTTTATTAGTCCACTGATAAGACTGTCACTAATTCCTTTATAGCTTCCGCTTTCTATTTTTGCACATCGCAACTTAAATCAGTCATCTTTAAAATGAAGTAATAAACTGATAACACTTTTGAAATACGCTGATTTAGATAATTTGGGTTTTTGATATCATTCGCTACAGAAATGAATTGATTTGTTACTACATTTACGCATAGAAATTTCTACTGCAAGGTTCTTCTAATCTAATAAAAATTGATAATTATATACAATTTCTTTTTCACGAGAAAATAACTTAAATCGTCTGGCATTAACCTTTTGGCTTGAGCTCATGCATCAACAATCAGTTTTGTAAGTTATTGTTCATTGCCTTTATTTACATGACATAGATTTCGAGGTTTTTCTTATTATTATCTAATTATTAGAAGTTCTGACACATATAAGAATCGTCTTGAATATTTAAGGCATATTATTTGGTTTATATATTTGTCGAATTTGTGAAGCAATTTCATTTTACAAATTCAAGTGTTTCACTTATTATTCTCTTGCAATTTATCTGAAATTGGTGATGTGTTTTTTATTCACAGAGGTTTTTCTTTTGAAAGTCAACGTATTACTATGAAAATTAAATTATTGTGATTTTTGCATCATTAAAAATTCATTTGAGCTTAGCTGTTGAGATATATTTTAGAACTTAAATAAGTTTACTATTTACAAATTAATATGAAACAAAATGCAAAGATTGCAGCTAACAATACTCACTTTGCATTTTGCCAAAAATGAGTGCACTGGTGGAATGGTTGTTCAAAACTATTTATTGTTATTTTTCGTCTTTTTCGTCTTGGAAATTAAGTGTTTTGTTAAACACCAAGATGACATAAAGAAAAATATTAGTTATTAATAAAAGATCCAGAGCAAGCTTTTGAAAAGGTAAGCCAAAAAATGGAAGCCTTAAAATTTAAACGAGAATATGGTCGTTTAATTTTGCAATTTGCATATTTTTTCGCAACCAAAACGAGTCATTTCTTGATCATATTGAGTCATGCAAAAGAAAAGTGAATTATCTACAACAATCGGAACGATTAGAACAACGGTCAAGCTGCGATGAAACTCCGAAAGGTTATGAAAAGCATAAACTCAACCAAAAGAGATGATCACAATTTTCTTAACAAGGGCGAATTCAGCACCACATGAAAGTATTGTCAATAAAAAATGAAATGCATCGGAACCTTCGGCATAGGCCATAAGTATTGATTAACAGGAAAGGTTTGTCTACTTCATGACAATGCTAGCCCTCTACTCACATAACGCAATAATATTTAAACAGTGAACTGTAAAATATTTACTTACATGTCATACCCTTTAGCCCTTGTACCTAATGGTTATAATTTTCATAACGGTCTTGATTACTTCTAAAAAGATGTTGCAAAACTTCTTTTCATGATTTTGTAATTTTTTGGGCAAACAAAACTTGCATCATACTGACAAAAGTGTATAAAATTTTCTATTTTGATTAACAAAGTATAGCTTAAAGTAAATACATGAAATGTACAGTAGTGTCAAACGCCGCAGCAGCTCTTTTTACAACAATATACATACTTTATTAGTTTCAAAATTTATAATTGGTATCAAATTTAGTCATTTTGTCTCGTTTCCTTTTATTAACAATATATTACTAGCGTTTTAAAACAAACTTGTAACCATTGAAGATAGGTAATAAATAAAGGCTATCAATTAATTTTAGTTTCAATTCTGAAAATACCTATCAAATAGTTATAAAGGTATCAAAAACAAAAAAAGACAGGATGTAATTTTCATCAGACACTCAGCATCGCAATAAAGAACAAGAAAACTATTCATCACTGCCTTCAATTGAATTACAAAAACAAACAATCGTTTAACATACATAAGACAGCGCATACATGTGGTGTTAAAACTGATTAAGCAGCTATTGTATATGTAAATTTATACAAATTTAGCTGATCTAATGTAAGTTTCACTTATGCTTATGATTTATAACGAACATGTCGCATATTTGTATAATCATTAGAGCTATAATAACCTCTTGGCAGCTACGTAAAAAATCCCTTTCATTAAAAAACTAATTACCTCTGCTTATTGAATACCTACATATAATGTCGACCACTCGAGGCTTTAATACCGTAATACGTTCACATGGAACATTTAAAGCTTTAGAAATCATCCTTTATTGGTTCCGTCGCGTATAATTGCCTTCTTTTCAATAGAAAATTACAATTTTTAAATCTATGTTTAAGTCAAGGTTTATCGAAATGTGGAAACCTTTTTCTTTTCAGTTTTAATTTGGAAGTAACTGATTTTTTATTTTAATAGAATAAGCCTTTTAATATTCGATTGTCGGGTAAGTTCATGCTAAGTTTGGAGAAATGCAGTAGATTTAAATTTTACTATGCAGTTAGTATTCTCTATCATTGGGGCAGCACGAAAATTTCGTTCTTCTAGAAACTCTCAGGTTTTTCAAAGAAACAGTTTTCTCCGTGACTTTTTTAGCTCGACAGAGAGTTGAAGTACCTCCAGGGAAATTTTGCAATGTCCAAAGACCATTTAAACCGAAAACTACTCTGATGGAAAACGACGCTCTTCCGACTTAATAGTGCTACCTTTAATTTACCTAATTCAGAACTTCTGTTTGAAAAAAGTTCATAATACTAGATACAGTATCTTTCCAATCCTACAAGACAAACTATGCTTTTTTTGGGCTCATCCCTTTTTACTCAAAAACTTTTTTGCTCAACATCAGCATCAGCTTCAGCGGCATGTTCAATATCAAAAGTGAGGAATACAAAAAAATTGCTTTTCTCTCACCATA
Organism: Helochares maculicollis; assembly: GCA_033557835.1. NCBI lineage: Eukaryota > Metazoa > Arthropoda > Insecta > Coleoptera > Hydrophilidae > Helochares > Helochares maculicollis. The sequence continues at coordinate 28,157 of JAWQRO010000324.1, forward strand.
TTTGGTAGAGCATCAATCAAACACTACAGCCAAAGAAACAAAAGTTTTTAATAAACCTTGTTATAATATTTGCCAAAATATACATTGACCATGCGGCAACAGTCTATAGCAGGTTGTGGAAAAAAAGTATTTATTGAAAAAAGAAAATTCTTTCCGGACAAACCAATATACAGAATTGTCTTTACGCTACCTACCAAAATTTGGCATGAACTTTCCAGAGAACTGAATACGCAAGAATATCTTGAATAAGAACATATTTTCAATTATAAGAAAACAACAATCACTAACATTTTCATTTTGGTTGCAGCATTGGTGGGTTCCCTCACAATGGGAACAACCTTCATGATGTCTTCGGTGGCAGGCGTCCTCACAGACATGATTGGCCTTAGAACAACTGCTCTTCTGGGTGGTTGTCTAGCAACATCAGGACTCTTCCTGTCGTCTTTCTTCTCGCACGTTGTAGAAGTTTTGTATTTCACCTATGGTATTATGTTCGGAGTTGGTTCCGCTTTAGCTTACACTCCATCCTTAGCCATTTTGGGACATTATTTTCGCAAATATTTAGGTGTAGTAAACGGTGTAGTGACTGCCGGAAGTTCAGTTTTCACAATGGTCCTGCCGTTCGTGCTGCAGGCCTTCCTGGCGAAGACTGGGCTGGAGTGGACTTTCAGGCTTTTATCTGTGATTGCTTGTGGCTTAATAATCAGTGCTATGTTCTTCAAACCCGTGGTTAAAAGAAAGAGAGTTATTAAGAATAGCTGTAAAACAGCTTTCAATCTCTCTATTTGGACAAATAAGAAGTACGTTATATGGGCTTTGGTTATTGGGTTTTCTTTGAGCGGTTACTTCGTGCCTTATGTACACATGCTCAAGTTTGTCGAAGACAATTTTTCACCGGACGATGACGGCAAAATACCCGTTACGTGCATTGGATTGGCTTCTGGAATTGGAAGGTTGGTGTTTGGGTACTTATCGGATTATCCAAGGATCAACAGGATATTTCTTCAGCAGATCGCTTTCTTCACTATAGGCGCCATCACAGTATTTTTGCCTTCGACAGCCGGCATCTTCCCCTTGCTTATATTTTTAACATTTGTCATGGGGATTTTCGATGGCTGCTTCATATCTTTGATTGGCCCTATTGCTTTCGATATAGTTGGCCAAAGCGGTGGAACTCAAGCAATAGGATTCCTATTAGGAATCGCGTCCATACCATTGACGATAGGTCCGTTCATCGCGGGAATTTTATACGACAAAATGGGTTCGTACGAAGTAGCATTTAGGCTATCAGGAATACCTCCCATTCTAGGAGCTTTGCTTATGTTCACTATGCGTTGCGTCCGACCTCCTCGTACGAATGTGGATTATGAATATGAAGAGCCCCAATTGAACTATAAAAACGCGGATTTCACCAAAGATGGATCACCGGTGACCATAGATGGTCTTAAAAAAGGTAGGTTGTTTCCAAAAAATACCATGTCTACGAAAATTTGGTGTGATAATAAAGATATGCAAAACAAACGGTGCTATAGTTACTCAATATTGTAGTTATTTGTAAAGGTGCTTAAATGCTACAACATGTGTTCATTTTTTATAATCTGCCATTCCATTTGAGTGATACAAAGCTTTCAGCAACTTATCTGTGATAAAACTATTGAAATTAAAACCACTCATTTAAGGTGCTATTTGTTTGTAATTAGTTTATTCATTTGGCTAAACTATTTTGTTAAGCTGCGTGAAGTACTGAGCTATTTTATTTTAGTAGTAAAACAAAGCATTGCACAAGATTTTTATGGAGGTTTTTGTGCTACACGAATATCTAAAAAAAAACTTGTTAGCCAGCGACAAAAACACTGGTACATCCTTTTTTCTTACGAGAAAATGGGAAATAATTAAGATAATCTGTGAAGCGAACCAAAAAATACAAGGGAGTGATAACGAATACGGTTTCCGTCTTGGATTACAGTTTGTACAAAACATCCGCTTTGACTTTGGTATCCAGTTTCGCCGTTGGTAAATAATCTTAGGATTATTAGCACTCTATACGTACAAATAATCCTATTATTACTAGCTATACATGTTGTATATTTACATGATGCCGGTGTATTATCAAATATATCGAGAAAATTCTCTCCATTACACTTAATATGCTATCCGGATTCTCAGTGGGAAACTCGTGAACTTTATCGCAAAAATTTAAAAATAAATATTTAATGTCAGACATCTGTGCAATAAATAATCGAATAACAGCATTGTTTACGAAAATTGAAAGCGTGACGGTTGCCAGAAGTTTTGATTAAAAATGTGGTGTGCAACTTTCAAAGGTTTTCACACAAATCAATGCGTAGAAAACGCGCAATTAGAAAAAGAGGCGTGCCTCTGAGTCGGTCTTGTTCTTGCTTCAGAGTGGAGAATTCTATATTTTTAAAAGCATATTGGATGCAAACCTAAGAATCAGTAAAATGTTATTTGAATCGTACCTGAATATAGATAAAAACTGAGTCTCAGTATAAAACACATTCGAAATGCTCTCATCTTCTGTAGAGGCCAATGCCATTTTTTATCAATTAATATTTTCACAATTGCCTACTCACCGCCGAATTCTTTCAATTAAATATTAATTAGCACAATTGGGTGCGAGACCCGACTAGACGTTCAGTTTATAATATTTTTTTCATTTTTAATTAATTAATTTCAATAACTCTTGACTAGAGCTTTATCTGCTCCCATTGGATCTCACCGTAGGAAAGTAGTGAATGAATTTAATTACATGCGCATAGCCTTAATCAAATCTAAATACCAACATGCAAATTCTTCAAATAAACAGGACTTGGCTCAAACCCCAGTAGAGTACGATTTAACTAGTCGATGAAAATAGAAAATGCATAAATTCTTTGACTTATTCTATTTATAAGAAGACGCTGTTTCAAGGTTGTTATCACGGCCCCTAGGCGTCGGTGTTATCAAAAATAACTGATCTACTGATAGGTATTTCTCTTTTATATTAGTTAATTCAATAACTTTTCCAATTCAATTCTATCGGAATTTTAATCTTTTACATATCTATAGTTCATACGCCCTTTGCTGTTGAGGCATTTCTTGTATAACAGAATATGCTGTTTTAAACAACCCTCATTGTAGAGAGTTAAGAAAACGCGCATTGCTTTATCAAATACTAAGAATATTGACTTATCATTTACTTCAGTAGAGAAATTATAATGTATATATAAGATTTTTGATACTTTTCTACAAAGCAACCAATATTTGCGAATATTGTAAGCATCCAAACTACAATAAATACTATATAAGATAATCATTCAAATCAAACTGCCGTTCGTTGTGTACTAGTTAAACTGAAATCATAACTTTGATTTATTTGCGTCGGTAGTGCACTAACATTATGATCTTACGATCAATTGTTTTTAGATTTTTTGGTCAGCCTTAAATGCTTGTCGTAATATAAGCAAATACCCTGTGTCTTAAGGCACATAAAAAATTTCAAAAAGATTGATTTTTAGGACAATAAATACTCCAGGTCTTAGAAATGGCAGAAACGACCAAAATTTTCAATTGACAAGTTGGTTCTATTATCCTGGCCTCTCAGACAAAAAAAAAGAAAAAATTCTGAGCAGTAATAGCAAAAACCAATATTAAATTTAAATGTGAATAAACCTGACTATTTATTTCAACTGGAATCATACAAATCTTTTTACATCTTATAAACCTCTTCATTTGGTGATTGCAATGGATTCATCACCGGTGATTAAACAATGCCAAAAACTATTACGCTTAAGACTGACAAGCCCAATTACACATGTGACAAATCGGCCATAAAATGTCTTCGGGTGCAGTCCATACGGACTCAATTTCTATACCTTTGTATCATTCTCAGTGATATAAAGCAACATGAAATTGATGGTTCACGCCTAATGTAAATGCAAATGCTTCGAGCGTTTAACACAAATTTTCATCCAATAATACTTCCTATTTCGCATCTTCAAATATTTTCAACTTTTCGCTACATTCTTCAAGTCTTAAAACAGCAACATCTCTAACACCTTCAACCTCCAACAAATGCTTCTCAAAGCAATCGATGTGCTGGAGGTCCAGATTACTTCTTTGCTCTTGTAAATGCTTATTTGATTAAAAATTCCATAATTTCACGGGAATACAAAACCGCTAATATTTTAAGATTATGTTAATTTCGGAGATCCAACTTTACTGTAGATTATTTTTGACATAATTTTAACTGTAACATATTGGTGGCACCAATTGTTATTAACAGTGGCATATCCACTTGCACTTCCAATAACATGATGTAGAACAACAATGTTGATAGTACATCGCCCTGGCTCAGACCATTATTCATTGCAAAATTGTTCTTTATTCGCTCCTTGTATTCAGTATGTTACAGTTGTTTTCACTTGCCTGTTGGACCCTTTCATTGCCGTATGTTCAAGTTCGACTGTATTGTATATAAAGTTTTTTAAGTCTTTACCCACAAACAATATATATACTTCATTTCTCCGGATCTTAAAATAATTGCATGAAATGATTTACATTGTATTTTAAATTATTAATTTTTAATTACACTTTCGTGGTCTTACGTAACTCACTGTTTTGTTTTATATAGTTCCACGATATTCATTAATTCATTATGGGGGTAAGTTGCTAAATTGCAACATCATTCATTTAGAACATAAATCAGAAACAAGCCAAACAAAATAGTTTAGCTCCAACAATTTGATGTTGTTCCTATGAAATTATAAGTCTATAGATAGTCATTTATACAATCAATTCTTGGATTTTTCAATTAAAAAATGAATATATTAGTCAGTGTCACTTGTACAGCAAGCAGAATATCTGTAGTTTTTGTAAAAGCACTCTAATCATAAATTAATTTTTTGCAGAGGCGGCAATCAAGAAGAAGTGAAGGGGTTCCCTCTAGTCCTCACAAACAGAATTATATACCAACTAGTATGACAATTTTTTTCTAACTTATTTATTCAGACTTTGCTTTTACAATTATTCTGCTTGCTATTCTCCTTACTTTCAACTAATTGTGTTTGTTTTTAGTCATTGTTACGTTTGTGTCTTCCTTAAGCTGATGTAATAATTGTAGAGGCAACTCATAGTTAGAACTAATTATTCCTTAAACTATTATTACTTAGTTTTTAGCTAAATCATAAGTAGATATTTTGCAATTTTGTACGGTGTCATGTATTATTAAATCGTCTTTTCTTAATTCATTATTTTATTTTTCATTTTTATTTTATTAAGCCATATTTTTTGTTAAAAGCTTATTGAACTGTTATTTTAGTCATCCCATTGAAATTTTATCAACCTCAATTGTTTTATAATCTCTATATTTTTATAAATTATTTAAATCGCCATAATTTTGTTTTTGTTGCTAAAATAATTATTTTTTCGACTAGAATTGTTTACGCTATAACTTTATAGCCCTAATTTTTCAACAAGATTTTTGTTTCATCGTTTATATTTTTAACACATTGTATTTTATTGATAAATTGAATTAGTAATTTTATTATTTAATTATAAGACAATAAAAAACGAAGCTGTAAAAAATGTAGAAACTTCAGAGTAAGTTTATACATTTTTTTGTTAAAGAAAATGGGCGCACGTACTGTATCTCAAACCACTTAACAACATATCAAGTGCAAATATATAGATATACATTTAAGATATAGATTTTTATGTAATTGAACATATTTATATTGCTGAGAAATAAAGAAACAATTAAAACTAGAAATAACGGTGATTATTTCTTTTATTTTAATTTAACTATAAAGAAAATATTTTTTGCAATATTTATATACAACGTATTTACACAATTATACACATTGACATTTAAATATAATATAAAATTAAAAGTAATAAGTTAATAGTAAGGTCTTCTTGGGTTATTCTGAAAGAAAAGTGAATTGCTTTTAATCGGTTTCCTAAATGTCTATATGTAGGTATAGTTGAGGACTATGTTTACAAAATGTTTTGCTTGACAAGTAAATTAATCAATATTTGGCCAATTGACTTAGTTTATAAGCCAAGCCCTTATGCCTAGATATCATAAGCTTAAATCTTTTACAACACTTTATTAATATTATGAAAAAAATATATTTAACAATAGGAGCCTAACATTTCAAAATATAATTTAAATAAGGGTACACTGTGAAATCTCATATACTTGAGACAACCACTTCACATGGATAAAAAATGTTTAGGCATCATGGTACATTTAGTGGGATGCAAAAAGTTTTAAGTAGGTCGCCAATGTGTTCTAGTTCAAGTGTTTAGAAGAAAATAAAATATTACCTACATTTCCATATAGGTGTAACTAAGGGACTAAAATGTTCATGCCTTCCTATGTTAATACTTTAATTAAGTCTCTGGCTTAAGGGGGGGGGGGGGATACATGTAAAAATGAATAAAAATCGAACATTTTTTTGCATAAATAGTTAAAACAACATCTCTGAAATATGCCTGCAAATTTTTAAAATGAACTTCACATTATTTATCAGTTAAAAAATCATTTAGGTGCTCCATCTCGACTCAGTACTCAAGCACTTGTACCGGACCATTTAAATTTCGCTACTTGCTTTTTAGATTTCTAAAGATTGGGACTTTTGTATTGACGACCCGGGTAAACAGATGTTCAGAAACTCTTTTATTCCTTAATTCTACTAAAATAACAACTGTATATATATACTATAAAGTACTTTAAAACCAGTGTTGCCATTATTTCAGTTCAGTGCGATTCAGTATACTTCTGGAATTCGTTCTGTGCGAAGTGATTTAGTCGGTGACAAAAATGCAATCTTATCCTAAAACTGAAAAACGTGAATCAGCTTGTGCTGCGAGACAACCAAAAAGAAAATTCCATAGAAATCAATAAAAATAAAAGAGTAGGAGATACAGAACCGCAGAGTAGCAGTGTGAGAAAACTCTCTAACGCTGGCGAAATAGATGTCCATTACAATGCACTCTATGGGTCCTAAGAGATTAAACATCCTACTCCAATACATCCTGATGTTCAAACTCATGTCAAGCCGATTTATGGTGAGGTGACTTACTTGAAAAATGTTTGGGTGGTCACACACAGAATGCAAATGTGAGTTTCAACTCAACTATCTGGGGAGGCTGTCCAAAACATCTGAATTCTGGACTGTAGATCATATAAATTAGTGTCTTCATATCTGCTGGACTGTTCAATGATGGATACACATATATCGTATGAGTGAACTTATTAGAGATAGTTACTGGTCGTCAATGCATGTCCTATAAAGACAAAGTCAAGAATGAGTACTATGAACGCACCGAAGGACTTCTGTATGGCTCTGGAATCGCTAATTAGTGCAAGAGTTTCTGTGTTTCAAAACTTTAAATGCATTTTTCTCGAAAATTGGCGGGCTAGATAACTCAAAAAGTTCTGAACCGATTACTATGAAATTTGTCATACGTCTTCTCTATAGTATTAGCTTCTAGTTGCATCTCAAACGTACCAAAAAAATGCCAAAAATTACCATTTTTGACCCAATAACCATCAAAAAAAGGAGTCAAAAGTCGAACTTTTTTGATGGATTTTTTACTCAAATCAAAAAATGTTTATTTTAGATCGCTGTAACAGCAGCTAAACTGCCCTTTGATTGATGTCTTTCGCCAAAAAGGTCTCACGAGATTAGTTACTACGACAGCCATTTTAAAAAAAAAAATCAATATATAATGAATAAACATACTGAATTTAAAAATGATTAATTTATTCTTTCCCTTTTTAATAAGCCTCTCGGGAATGGTCCAATTTCAGGTGGTTACATGTATCGCCCCCTCTTAAAAGAACAAGTGTTGCATGTCTAATTTGCAAACAAAAAATCTTCTCGCATGCTTCAAAGTCAGATGCATAAATATAAACAAGGCAGTGAAACAGATTTAAAGACCTATAAATTATAATTATGAACTCATCAAGATAAGCTAATATTGACCAAATAATTTATGATTTTAAATATAGCATAAATTTATTGAACAAATATGGATTCCCATTTGCACCCAGCAATGTAATTTTAGGTTGTTTTGAAAAAAGCAAGATATCAACAAAATTTTAAGTTTTGATCTGTTTTTAAAACTTCAATTTACTTTCCTCTCAAATGAAACAAAAAAAGGGTTAAAACTAGAAAATATTTTAAATTAAGTATACCTTGAACTGACTAAAAGTTGGGGCAAGGTGCAACCAGGGTGGTTTTTTATTTAACTATGAAATACTGTCAAAGAAATTGTATAATAAATATTAAGACTAAGTGAAAAAAGTGGAAGTAGGCTTACCAGTGGGTTTGGCCTAAATCTGTAAGCTAACATCATCCTCTTGCGGTAAGCATCGTACTCATCATCATTGTTGTCAACATTATCTGGCTGTTCCAAACCCAGTCCTTGATTTTGATCTCTGATAATTGCTCTAAAAACATTTTATTACCCAAAATAAGTTTCCTAAATATATAAATTGACAACCTGACTACTCACTTATTAATAGGTTCTACAATCCCAGAAGCATTTGATCCTAAACCCTGTCCTTCCGTCCATCCGAATTTCTGTAACATTTTGAACCCAATGTTGTCTTCTTTTATTTTAAATTCTTTATAATCTGAAATATTCGGCTGGCGCCCTTCTTTAACAGCAGTAGTTTTTTCCAAGAATTTCTTTAATTCTTCTGGAGGCAAGAAGTCACCAATATGGTGCTTTCCTTCAGCCTGTCTTGTTAATTCTTGCGCCCATAGTTGAGTGGCCATCATTTCCTTTTCCCGGAGTTTATGCTCCCAAGTACCTCCATCAATTTCCTCATCAGAGTCATACTCATATTTGTTTTTACCTGCTTTTTGTAATGCTTCCAATTCATTCCTTTTTCTAACCATGTCTTGGTATAGAATGTTGATTTTAAAGTGATCTTCAGCTTTTTTCCAATCCTCTTCCGTTATATTTGTAGATCCAAATGTGTTCACAACATATTGAATCAAAGCGGGATCAGATCTTGTTATTTTTGAGATCATAATTTGCCCAGCTGTATAAAATTTTACAATATTAAACTTCTGTTTAATATATCAATGAATCTTCGAAAATATAAGCAGTAATGTAAATTAGAGGCAAATACATTCATTTTTAAAACTAAATTTTATTCATAACATATTGTAAAAATATATCATTCATACTTCCGCAAATAAACTGATACTATTTTACTTACTTGTTTGGGCTACTGAAGACGGCATTGGTGAAACTTGTCTTTGTATGGCCAGATTTCCAACAACCGAGGGTGGGGGCACATTCATTTCTTTATCACCCCACCTGCTTTTACGTTTTCTTTTCCTATCACAGCTTGCATCGTCCCCATCTTTAAAATTTCCACACATTCTTCTTCCATCGTCTTCAATAGCTTGCTCAGGTTCGTATAAATCTTCAGGTTTGTAGTTGTCATGACTCTCCATCTCCATTTTGCACTGCTTGAGAATTTGTTGGTATTGTTGGTAGGCTGCGCTTTCCTTATGAAATAAAAACCTAAAACATTCGTTTCATAAGCAATAATCCTAGGTGTGATGACGGTGGTGTGTATTTATACTAGATCCAATTTGTTGTGTTGCTTTTATTACTATAAGTGAGCCTTGGAATAAAAAACTAAAAAATTTTGGTAGACAAACAGTTCATTACAGAAAATAAAATTAAAAGTGAAGGGCATGAAAGCATTTTTTAATCGATTCAGTTGTTGAAATATCAATTAGCGATATAGCATTGCAAGCCAGAAATAAAAATAATTATAATTTTAAATCAACTGGATCTATCCTAACTTGCTTTATTTGTTTAATGCAGACAAAACCCATTTTGAAAAGCTGTTATTTTGCAACACGATAATGCAAGACCGCACTGTGCAAGATAAATATTGGAAATTAGAAATAAATTCAATTACTGCCAAGTGGCATAAAATTTGAAAATTTGAACGATATCCAAAATTCCATCTCCAGATATGTTGATCAAAAAACTATTGATTTTAAAAAATTGACAATTTACAAGATGTTGATAATGGGAATGATTACAGTATTAATTAAAAATAAAAAACTTGTTAAAAATGTACCAGCTTGAATTTAATTTACAAAAAAGACATACTTTCCAGTCAACCAATCATAACTAATAGCCCACAAAAGAACTATTTTTATATATATTCAGTAATTGTAGATCTATCGAAAAGTTGATTATAACTATAGATTTAAAATAGTATAAATGATTTTTAAATTATCATGAATAAAGATAATAAGATTGGAGAGAGCAAACATTTTTTTGCAAAAACCAGGAAGCAATCTTGATATTCAATGAGAGGATGCTAAAAAGTGTTAAATATAAATATAGAGTATAGTTGCTGTAAAGAAATTATAAGAGCAAGCTAATTTAATCAGAATTTAGCAACTATTCACTAGTTCGCTTATTTACCATGTCTGGTTTTTTAATATAAAAACATTATAAAACGGTTTATAACTAAAGAAATTATTGTCTCAGTTTATCAGAGCCTTATCCTAAACTGGAAAAAACGAAAAAAATTTCAATTATTATTAATTTTTAAGTATATTGCTGAATGTTACTACAGTATTTGAAACATTTCTTTAGTGCTCGTGAGTAAATTTAGAAGAAACAGACTTGCGTAAATTGTTGCACAGTAATGAATTATTGTAAAGTGAGTTTTGTCATTTGTCGCCAGTATATGACAATGAAAATCGAAGTGGATCATTGCTTGCCAAAGCAGAAGGGTTAAAATAAATTATTTTAAAACTTTGTTGTAGTTAAGTTAGGTCTGAAAATAAAATAATTTAGATAAAAATTATTTTGCAAAGAATCATACGTTGGAAAATCTAAAAGAAAAATTGGTATGTAAAACAAATATTTTTGTTCGAAAGTCAAAAGATGCAGCAAAAAATTCCAAGGCTTACAATAGGAATCTAAGCATTTAAAGGAGTCTGCTATCGCTGAGGAGACCTGCATACCACAGATTCGGATCTTGGGGCTTTCTTTGTTTCACGATGTCCTCGATGCCTGGTCCGCACTGGGCCACCATGCGTCCCAGAGACGCCATCGCTTCGTAGTTGGAGGTACCTGGGGGAAACACTTTACAAAAGGTCACTAATAGCCCTACACAATCACAGAGTTGGCTTAGATTGCTTTATTTGATAAAAACTTTGGGCATTAAAAACTTTAAAATCTTTTCTATGAAATCATCAAGCCAACCCTGCTTCGAAATAAATGGGGTACAAATGCTGCCTTCCAGCATCAACCTATAGGGCAAAGAACCTGTTGAAATGTCTCTTTTGTTTCCAATTATATTAACCTCACGAAAATTGCAATTGTTTGTTTTTACTGGAGGTGTATTAAATGTATAAATTAATTTTATTGGTATATAGACGTGAAAGTTTATTTACGGCAGCACCTGTAACTATTGTTCTCATTAAATTGGTTTAAATCTTGCATACAAATGCAACACTCATATTTTGTGAAGGTATCAAGTAACTGGATTTATTATATAATTTTCTGACACTGATAGCAATACTTCATCATTAAGAGTTTGTTCTGAACTGACCATTGGGTTACTTATTATGCACTGAACTTTGAAATTAATTTTTGACATATAAAAAACTGATGCTATTTTTACTTGACTGGTAAGTTTCACTAATAGCTAATGCAATAAACATTACTTTTAATCGAATTCAATCTGTTAATACATGAAATTGCATAAAAAAATCGTTGGTCAACTCTTGCTTAACAAACAAAATGAAAAATTCGCTACAAACTGTATACATATATAAATCCATTTGTTCTACCAAAATTAATTTATACATTTTTACACTAGATTTTTGGTTAAACAAAAGATACAAAAATTATGTTAGACCAAATTGGCAAAAAATTATATTGTACACATTTGCAACATATTTTTTGTTTTCAGATGAAAATCGCTTCAAGGCTTTAAAAGGCACTTTCACCTAAAAATCAAAAATATGTTGCAAATATATAGCATGCACATTTTTGTTCCTACTTAAACAAATAATAATATAGTATGTGTATTTAGCATAATCCAATGTGAAAACTGTCAAGTGTGTTTCTTATAAAAAAAACAATTTCAAATTTATTCCATTAATATACCATAATATAATGTATTATTAAATGTTGTTCTATCTTTCATAACAAGCAGCAATTCTTAAGGACAATCTAAACTGTACATAATATATATATGCTTAGTTAAAACATTTTAAATTGTCCTTTTTGGTGTTTGTCATGTTTAATTTTTCGTGCATACTTACTGTAAATAAGAGTAAAGAAGAAATTTATTTACCTGAGTTCATGTCTTTGAAGCTTGGAGAGGCATTTCCTGAAGGTGGCTGGGTTAGCAGCTGTTGTGGAGGTGGTGGTATATTCATAGGAGGCATTTGATTGGTAAGTGGAGGAGGTTGGTTTACAAATGTAATTGTAGGCGGTTGAAGTTGTCCAGAAGGAGCATTTTGCAAAAGTGGAGGAGGGCAATTAATGTTAACAGGGGGAGGAGCTAAAGTCAATCCTTGAGGTGGCAAGCCAGGTTGTGGTTGAGCTTGTGGCGGTAGAACAGATTGTGTCAAAATTGACTGAATAGAATTTGCTAACGAGACTGGAGGTGGCACCACTGTTACAGTGAGGGGATTTTGCATTGGTAAAGCAAGGCTTATAGAAACAGGAGGTACGAAATTTTGTGGAGGAGGCAATGGAGGCCCAATACTTTGAATGACAGTTTGAGTAGGAGGAGGAGGAATACCCTGGACGGTTATTTGTTGGATGGATTGTGGTGGAAGGGACGTGTTTAAAGTTTGGGGATTTAGCTGCTGAGGATTTATTTGATGAGGAGTTAATTGTTGAGGGTTCAATTGCTGTGAGTTTATATTTTGATGATTTAATTGCTGAGGGTTCAAAGTTTGTGGATTTATTTGAGAAGTTAGTTGTTGGTGGTTTAAATTTTGAGGATTTAATTGCTGATTTAGCTGTTGTGGATTCAATGATGATTGAGGATTTAAATTTTGTGGATTTAAACTCTGATGAGTTAATTGTGGATTCAATTGCTGAGGGTTCATAGTTTGGGGATTTAACTGCTGTGTGTTGATGTTTTGTGGATTTAACTGTTGATGATTCATATTTTGAGGATTTAACTGCTGAGGATTCATATTTTGGGGATTTAACTGCTGAGGATTTATATTTTGGGGATTTAATTGCTGTGGATTTAGCTGTTGAGGGTTAATATTTTGAGGATTTAGCTGTTGATTCAACTGCTGCCGGTTTAAATTTTGGGGATGAATCTGTTGAGGACTTATATTTTGATGATTTAATTGCTGATGGTTTAGGTTTTGATGATTTAATTGTTGTGGATTTAAATTCTGTGAATTTAAAACTTGGGGGTTGAGATTCGCTACTGCTTGTGGTGGAATGTTTTGAGTTGGTAGTGGAGGTAACGGATGAATCAATATGTTTTGTCCCAAATTGTCAGTGGTTATTGTTTGGGTTGGTATATTCTGTGGAGGAGGCATTGAAGTAGGTGGAAGGACATTAGGAGGGGGTAAGCAAGTTGGTACTGTGGTAGTTGATACTGTTGACGGTGGTGGAAGTGAAATATTCACATTTAAAGGAGAATCAGCTCCTGGAATTCCAGGTGGGGGGATTGATTTATTTGGAGGTGGTACATTTTTAATAAAGTCAGTGTCTGTCATGTTTTCTCCCGGAGTTGGAATATTAAGGAGATCCAAAGGTTTAGGATTTGGAATCTCATTTAGCTGTATAGGAGAAGGTGGAGGAATATTTTGAACTTGAAGCGGTGCAGGATGTGGGATGGTCAGTGCATTTATAGGCTCTGGTTGAGGGATATTGTGTACTTGAATTGGATTTGGAGGTGGAATTGATGACAGTTCGATTTGTGGCATGCAAGGTGGAGGAACAGCAATGACATTAGCGGCAGACACAGAAACATCTGCACTTATCACAGATGGAGGAGGTAAATTTACTGTCGTTATGACAGTAGGTGGTGGAATACCTTGGTTTATCCCTAAAACAGAATCTAGGGGTTGTCCAGAGCTTGTAATAAGTTGACCTGTGAGGGTAGTTTGGATTACTTGAGGAGGAGGAACATTTAAAAGTAGAGGAGGGGCTGCAATTATTGAAGTCGTATTATCTGGTTGTGGTTGGAAAGTAACTTCTTGTGCAGTTATTAAGTTTTTTAAAAGTGGTTGACCAGTTACATTTTCTGCGTTAATAACTTGCTGTTGTAATTCGAATGTATTTTGTTGTGAAATAAGATTGCTGTAGGAAGTGGAAATATTTATTTTCTGTTCGAAATTAGGTTTGTTGTCAAAACGGGAAATTCGGGTTTTGGATCGATCTTTTGGAGAAGGGGGTTCCCTCCTTTGTGACCACCTAGTGCCTTTACTGGATCTTTCATCACTGCAACATCAATTTCAGTATTATTCTCGTAGATCAGCTTAAGTTATCAATATTGTAAGCAAAATTAACTCATTTGCTACCACATTTCCACCAATAAGTATATATATAAAATTATTTTATATTTTATAACATATTTTATTTGTTTGATGTTAATTTTATGAATAAAACGCGATTTGGTAGCTATAGATATTTATTTAGCTTTTATTCTTTACAGTTTCACTTCATTTTACAGGAAGCATCGTCATAATTTAAATAAAAACTTCACTTCTGACGATGCTTCTTGTGAAATGAAGTGAAACTGTAAAGAATAGCAGCTAAATAAACATCTATAGCCACTAAATAGTGTTTTATTCATAAAACTAACATCATACAAATATATATATATATATATATA